>WNLI01185969.1:0-13487 GCA_025802215.1 Wirenia argentea | reverse complement strand
GCGCGAGCCCCCCCCCCCCTTAGCGCCGCCACTGGCTAGAGGCCTGACTACAGAGATATCCAGGGTTACATCTTTTTACAACCAATGTAACCCTTGATTTCTCTGTGTAAGTCAGTCCACTGTAGCTCAGTTGATGGAGCATGTCCGCAAACAGAAGGTCCCGGGTTCCGATCCCATCAGAGAGACTCTGATTTTTTTCAATTAAATTTAATACAATTATATTATCATAACCAATATGGCTTAGTAACACCTCATTTTAACGGATGGTTAGTAGGCTATATGAATAAAATATGGAGGTTTATCTCATGTATGTACTATACAAATATACACACATACACTGCAACCGGTATAATACATGCTATTTTTGGTGGTTATAATGTTTGTCTTCGCGACTCCCCTCCCCCAGTGAAGCAATGCTGTCCGTTGATGTCTCCTTTAGATGTGGCATTTTTATATTGATTTTTATCCAAAATGTGCAATGTTTTGCTGCACAGCTGTCAATCAAATTGACTACCAACAAATAAATACTGTTATTTCATTGATCAATGTATGGCAAATATATTTTTCTACTCTGTACTTGCCATATTTATTATGATTATTATTTTGTATGTATGTATATATTATGACGTTTTATTCAGTTAAGAATACGAGTGTAAGATCTTGTTTAAAACACAGTGCATAATATAATATTAAGTTACAGAGATAATTCTTATTTTAACAGGGAAAAGAAAAGGAGTCAGACAAGGCAAGAGGACGACTGGCGGGTGACAGTATGAGTGACCATATCATGCTCATCAATGCATTTAAGGTGGGATTATTATCAAAGCCAACTTTATTAGTTGGATTGGTTTTAAAACCAAGCCAACGACGTGTGGGTCAATGATCAGCTCGGTTGACGGTACATGTTGAAAATTGCGGCATGCAAAATGTTTGACGCACGTTTTCTCGAAAAATAAGCGGTGCACAACCATCAAATTTTAGGTCACGACAACTATGGACCACCTAACTGTTGTAACGGAGCCCGTTTTTTAATGTAGCTTTTCCGGGGTACATGAAGCATAAAATTACCAAGTGCGTTTTCTCGAAATCTAGCCACACCACACATACGAAAATTCACACGAGTAGTCTGCTCCACGTATTTCATGAAATAGTCGAGTTACTTTTTAAAATTATTATGTTATTGAATACTTTCTAGCCGTATGCTATCAAATTGTTGTGCGCGTAACCCACCAAAACTATACACAGCTCGGTGTCCAACGTTGGTGTAAGCATTACATCCAGCTTAAATGACAAAATAAACTATATATCAGTATACTAGTAACGTTATTTGTATGTAGAAACAGACTGAATATAATACACAATCTAATGTGGTCGATTCAAGGTGACTGTAATCATTGGAAAAGAAATTTGCCTAATTGCGCGAATCGCGCAGAGGGCGCACACATTAAACACAGTATAGTCTATAGGTATAGGCATACTTTGTCTATTATTTTATATTAGTCCTATCAAACAATTAAAGTTGGCTTTGCAATCATTTTTCTTGAATGAAAAATGCTTCTAAATACTTAATTTTTTATTGCGATTTCTTTATTATATAAAAGTTCACTAGAAGAAAATAATGCCCTATTCGCTTTAAGTTTCAGTCTATCAATATTGCTATTGTAATTTCCTGTATATTTTAGAGTCGTTCCTAAGTATATGTATTCATCCTTAACTTCAATTAAATCATTTCCATATACCCATTTGAAGTTTCTATATCTACTTTTACGTTTTTCAAACACGACAATATTAGTTTTTGATATGTTAATACTCAAATTCCAACAATCACAAAATGTCTTTAAATTATCAAGTTGATTTTGTAATCCTTGTTGCGTAGTTGAAAAAAGAACAGTATCATCGGCGTATAGTAGATAAGACATGGTCAAGTCGATAATTGTAACTGGGTCAATATTTCCCGAAGACATATATTCTGAAAAATCATTAACGAAGAAGATAAACATCAATGAGGACAAGGGATCTCCTTGTTTTACACCAGAATCTATATTAAATTCTTCAGTTGTCTGTTTATTTATTTTCACACATCCTTTAACGTTTCCATACATCGCTTTAATAATATTTATCATCTTATTGCTAACGCCAAAATGGGATAGCTTATTATATAATGCCACTCTATTTACACTATCGAAAGCTTTTCTTAAATCAACGAAGCATGTGTATAAACGTTTAGATGAATTAATACGACTCTGTATGATAGTGGAAAGAATATACACAGCGTCAGTAGTACGTCTGTCTTTGCGGAAACCATACTGATGTGGGTCTAGTATGTTGTTACTCTCTGACCAATTCATCAATCGTTTATTTATTATAGACGAAAAGTACTTTCCATACCTACTTGATAGACTGATACCACGAGTGTCGTCCAATGACTGTATGTTTGGTTTCTTAGGAATTGGGGTTATTATAGCACGTGCCCAATCGTCTGGAAATACACCATTATCGTAAATATAGTTAAAACATTCTTTCATATGCACAATAATACGTTCATTTGCATATTTAAACATTTCTGCTGATAAATGATCATCGGATGCACTTTTATTGTTCTTGCTTTCCATAATTACTTCGAATATTTCTTTTTCTGTTATTTCATTGTCTAATTCCGGAATGTCGCCATTATCGGCAGAATAGTAATACTCGGTCTCAGTTATAGTTACATTGATGTCTGCAAAAAGATTTTTATAGTGTGTATAATATTGGTCCATTGAAAAAATATCATTTTTGCTTGACTTTTTATCTTTGCCTAGCAATTTTTTTATTTCTTCCCAATATAATTTGGAATTTGTTATCACCATTTTGCGCGCAGGTCGTCGCGATCCTGAACGAATTGTACAATATGTTCGATAAGCGACTCGGCAAATATGACGCGTACAAGATTGAGACGATTGGAGATTCCTACATGGTCGCATCAGGTATGTCGATACACCTAATATAACTAGTTGCTTAGCTTAGTTAATCAATCATTCAATACACCAATCAATTAACCAATCAATCAGTCAATCAGTCAATCAATCAATCAATCAATCAATCAATCAATGAAGGAGTCAATCAGCCAGGCAGTCAGTCAGTCAGTCAATCAGGCAGGCAGGCAGGCAGGCAGGCATAAATGTAGTTGGTTATAGTCGGACAGTCGAGTCACTCGGCGAGCCAGACAGCTAAACAGCCATCTACCAGTCTATCAGCAAGTCAGCCATCCAACGAACAAACCATCTATTTAGTCAGTTACTTTGTTACTGTTATTGAGCAATACTCCAGCAAACGTTGAATAATAATCAATCAATCAATCAATCAATCAATCAACCAACCAACCAACCAACCAATCAATCAATCAATCAATCAATTATCCACATACTAATTAATTTGTCCATCAAATACCAGTAGCCTACGTATACATACTACATACTCAGCATAACATCCATGCATGCTCACGCACACTCAATCAATCAGTGACACTGGGTGACTCACTCATTCTCACCCACCCACCCACTCACTGACTATGTTTACAGGTGTACCTAGCCGCAATGATCACAAGCATGCCTCGGAGATCGCGAAGCTCGCCATCGACCTCATGCACCACGTGCGCCACATCGACATCGGCTACAAGCTACAACTCCGCATCGGTATGCAGTCAGGTAGGTTTCAGAATACAGTCAGGTAGGGTACACCCCCCCTCCTCCACACGCCTCACCGACATCGGCTAGCACTCCGAATCGGAATGCAATAAGGTATACGCGCTCACTGATCTGAATCCATATATAAGAACTCGATGTGTACTCTATATTCTATATCACAAAATTACTCGGATTAATTTCGCGTTTCTATTTTTTCATAATCTTCCAAGTCAATGGGGAGCCGTTCGCTGTTAGGCCAGATACACTATATATCGGTTAGGCTACACCCGCTATTTCGATATCAGATGCCATCCCCAACATACGTCCAGTCCTACGATATACGACTGAGATGCATGCTGCGACAAAGTCGCATAGGCCGAGATTGGATGTCGCCTCGGATATCGAAATATCGGGTGATAGCAGCTTAATATGATCCTATCAGACTACTATTTCGCCGAGAACTTATGTCGAATTGTCGATGAAAAAATTCTGTCTTGAAGCCTCTGTCGCGCGCAACTAAAAAAATGTTCCGCGAAGGCTTTCCGCAGCTTTCTTCGACTGTTCCCGTAAATAGTTGGCTTCCAGTTCCAGGAAGTAAATCTGTTGCTGGAGGTTTTTAATGTACTCAGCCTCAATATGAGCCATCTCATTGTTGTCCGGTTGCCTGCAATTTAGTTGACTATATCTGACATGTGATTTGAAACAACAAACGGGAGATTTTTCATTCACCCTGGGGGCTTTTTACGTGCTAAAAAATTGTATTTGGCACAAATAATTTTAAAACTCAAATTTCTTAAATCCAATCCGATACTATTTTGAATGTGAGCAGATAAAATTGCATTACAGTTTGACATAGATATTAAAGATAGATGGTAATCAATTTTTTAAGTGGAAAACCAGAGGTCATATATATAGCATTAGGAAAGGAACGGATCAATGGGGTGTTAAGGGAAAACACATTCTCAGTTAGGATAATAAACGGTTATTAAACGACTGGAACAATCTAACAGACGAAACGGTATCAGCAGCGAGCATCAATAGATTCAAAAGAGTGGAGCAATCATCTTCTGACTTCTAAAGTATGACATCAGCTACATTGAGGCACCCAGCAGGATGCGCGAAAAGAAGATCATCAACAGAAAATGGAGGGGAAAAGAGGCGTGGCGCCTGGCAATCCCAAGTCAACAGGTATTTCAACAGGATAAACCTCTAGTTTGTATGCACATGTATTTGGTAACACTAACTTTTGAAGTGAGAGAGAACTTCCTGTACTTTTTCTCAAACTTTTCGCCACACTGTTTCGTTTTGGTGCGTTTCCGAAGGATCCTGTAAGTGTAAAATAAATTTGTTGATCATAACAATATCGGATATCCTACCGCCATCTCTGCTTGACAACGTTGAATTTGTGGGGGAATTGGTGATTGGGTCGAATTGCTTCAGGGTCAGGCACGATCGAGTTTATTGTAGTGGCGGGTGGTGGTGAATTCAGATTCAGATTGGGTATAGTAATTGTATACGGTATAGTGCATTTCTATTTCTATCGGTTTATTCCACAAAGCCATTCGGTATCACGTGGAACTTCGGAAGTTTACGACCGTTCCGGAACAAGTGATCAAGTGGAAATATATACATATATACAAAACTTTTTGAATGCTTCCGTGCTTACACTATTAACAATAGCTAGGGGTAACTTATTCCATGGTGGAATGCAGCGGGAGAAAAAACCAAGTTTGTATTGGTCTGTTTTGGTGCCTATCTGTAGTCTGAGTCTGATAGTTTCAGTGCACTCGTCTTTACAGACTATTATCGCACTTTTTTGGTGATTGGATTGTGCTTTGAGTAAAAGGGAGGGTGCGGAAAATGTGCTAAGTGTGTATAAGTTGTATACTGTATTATGGCACAAGGCACTGAAGACAGCCGAGAGGAAAAGTGCAGACTGTAGGGGCCTACTGTATAGCTTTAAATAGTCTATATATAGGGCATAATCGGATCGTCTTGACGTGATATGTTAGAATTGCGCCCACTCAGATCCAGAGACTACTATACCAGACGTGTCCACAACCGAGCGACCTGCGAGTGTTTGGACGCATGTTGCGGCAGGCATGTAGGTAAGTGGATTTGATGCTGTAATATGCACGTGTACGCCATATATGCATGCATCTATATAGACATATACATGTATAAGACAACGCATCAAGGAACTCAAGACGAGTTAATCCGAATAAATATCGACAAACCATTTACACGTGAACAATGTAGGCATACATAATCACCGTTTATTACCATTGTATAATGTACGTGTTTTGACAGTGCCGTTGCCGAGGTGGACCACACACAGCAGCTACTGTTGCTGCGAGCTGGGGATGTAGAGTCAAATCCTGGCCCCGCAGTTAAAAGGTACAGTGTATAGGCATATAGCTAGGTATAGGATGTCGAGAATAAAACCGCATACAACCACACTACTATAAACTACGTGTTACTTAACTTTTTACCGCGAGTATACAATTTGGCGCAAAATTAGTTAATCACCTCCCTTGTTTCAAATATTTCAGAGTATCGTGGATTATCTCCCGTTAACGCATAAAATGTTTTATCAACATGATGCATCAAGTAATGTAGCGTCAGATGGTGTGGTGTCGGGTCACTCGGGTGATGTGGCGTCAGATGATGTGGTGTCGGGTGATGTGGCGTCAGATGTTGTGGTGTCGGGTGATGTGGCGTCAGATGGTGTGGTGTCGGGTGATGTGGCGTCAGATGGTGTGGCGTCAGATGATGTGGTGTCGGGTGATGTAGCGTCATATTGATACAAACATTAGGCTATTGAAAATATGTAGGCTGTCAGGAACAAAACCATAAAATATCTAGCCTACTGCTCCACTTTTTCCTTTTTTACAGTGTGTGTCTGTTTTTCTTTCAGTTACGACGAATGTATGAAACTCGGATTTAACTGCGGGGACCTTTCAAACAACATTTATTCATCACTTCGTTCATTGCCATTTTCATCCATCACAAACGGCTTAGTCCGAGAACTAGATTCATTAAATCATTCACACATTCATATCATTGTAAATATGTTATATCACAGCGACCATGAAAAGAAAACCATTGCAAATGCTCTGGCCAGGTTAGATCGAAAATTAAAACCCCTTCTCAAGTCGAAGGGGAAAAACGCGTCTAAAATATGTACTTTGCTAAATTCACCATTTACTTTACCAATTTCCTATAACCCAATTCAGGACTCTTCTAATGGTGTCTTTACACAGGCTGCCCAATCGTCAGAAGCTGGCGAGCGTCTTGCCGGAGACACCACAAAAACACAACTTGATGATCCAATGTTGCCCTGTGTTTTACCCGACGAGACATTTCCGTCATTAGGACATGAGCAGGAGCCATTTAGTGATGTCGTCGTTGTCGAAATGCCACAGGTTGCTGCAGCTGATCACCACGAGTTGTTCGCAGAAGTGGCAATGGTTAACGAAGTGGATGTCACTGAACATAGTTCTGCTCATGAACCTACTCTTGGTGGGGCGCACCCATCTATACAGTTTGACACTGCAAGTGCTGAATCTCTGCTGGTCCTTAAGCTTAAAAAAAAGCTTAAAAAGCTTAGATACACGGTCCACGCTCGCCAGAAAGATTTATGGGCCAAGAATAACAGGATCTCGGGGTTGCGCAAAAAAGTGCGTGATCTCAAAGCAGAGATGAAAGCGATGAGACCAAAGCGTCACAAGTCTGTGCAGTGTAGACTACCGTCCAAAGTGCGCAACACTGACGTCGTGGTCGAGCCCATGGAGGTTGAGGTAGACAAGTCAGATGATAATGTTGTTGTCACCAAAGTCAATAGGAGGTTTACGCTAGAACTTCGAAAGGCTGTGCTTGAGTTGTTGGATCACAACGTCGCTCAAGCACACGTCCCGGGAGTTCTGGAATGTGTCCTGGCCATGGTGGGAAAAACAGCATCTGATCTTCCATCTACATCAACCGTCTATAATATTGCCAATTTGAAAACCGTTTTAGCCCAAGTGCATGTTTCGGAAACGCTCCGTAATCAAACAAACCTAACTCTATTAACCGACGAAACCACCAAAAACAGTACAAAATTTATGACATATTTTATATCTGACGGTCATCAGATGCCATTTCTTCTAGGACTCCGTGAGATAGGCAGCAAAAGCGCGCCCGCAACTTTACACTGCTTATTTGAAATTTTGGACGATTTAAAATTAAGTAATCCAAACTTTACCCCTGACGAATTATTGGCTAATATTACCAACACAATGTCTGACCGTGCGGCTACCGAAGTATTGTTTAACACCATTCTCAGAGAACACAGAAAAAGTATTTTGCCGGCGGTCATTGAAAAGTGGGATTCTCTTAGTACTGAAGAAAAGGAAAAAATTGAAAAGATGAATAATTTTTTCTGCGGGTTGCACCTCTTAGTAAATGCTGCCACACAGTGCGAATCAACTCTCATTTTATACGAGAAACATTTGGAACTTCCATTCACTTTAAATGCAAAACAGTCAAAAATCATAGAATTGATTCGCACTTGCTGTAAAGCATTTGCTAGGGGTGCTGATGAGAAGTCGGGGTGCTTTGGCGATTTTGATGCCTATCTCAAGGAGCGTAACATCAAGAAAAAACTGACCCAGTTTCGCGGTAATCGCTTCAATATCGTATTTCACAACGCGGCGCAGATTTACTTTTTAAGACAAGAAATCATCGACTTCTTACAACTGAAGGGCGATGACGCAAACAGTCTTCTAAAGCAAATTCTCGCCAACATTGTGAACCCTACGATAATAGCTGGATGCCGCGTGCTGGGTCTCATTAACAAGTTGATTACCAAACCTCTATGGGGTCTCATAGAACACAAGGGTAACGTCTTGGATATGAATGCCGTCTACACTGCCTTGGTTGACGAATTGAAAGAACCAAATCTCAATGACTTCATTCAAGGCAAATTTGCGTTTGTGGCTGGAAGCCAGGAATCTGCTGATGATGAGGTTTTGAAAGTTCTTGCCGAGTCTAATGACACAGACCAAGACACTCTCTGCGTTCTTGATTCGGTACTGAAGGACTTTCACACGCTATTTGCGAGAGTGCTTAAAGACCACTTACCTGGTGGCGAGCACGCTGGCAAGACCAGTACTACACACCCTGAATGTTCTTCAGTACCGCCTCACAACAAGACGTGTGAGAGTAATTTTGCGAGGATGGATTACCTTCAGAAAACCAAGCCATCGGCATCAACCTTGAGCATTGAAGCAAGTCTCATGTTTCGATACAACAAGACGATGGCTTGGTTTTCTGAATTGGAACGTGACCAAATGATACTTGAACTTAAAAATGCATCTTCCTTGCAAAAACAAACAAAAACTACTTTTCGGGCCCGTAAATCACGCATCCTCTTTGATCGACAATCTGACCTGCGTAAAAAAGCAGCAGAAGCTAAACGAAAGCAAAAGAAGAAGTCTGCCAAGATTCAAAAGCTCATGGATGAAATCAACATCGATGGGTTATGGCAGACAGAAGACGAGATCAACTTTCGTTTGGGCACGTTCCGAAATCTATCCGAGCAGGTCAAGGCATTACAGCGGCAAATACGTTTTCGAAAGCTCGTCCTTCAGCAGTCCGGGGAAGCTGGCATATTTTATTTGTCAACCAACGGTACAGGGTTGTCACTTGATGAACTGCGGGGAAACCTCGTTACTTTGATCAAGGATGCCATAACACGTAAACCAACGAAAGAGTCTGTCGGTGATGCCTTCTCATCCAAAAGGATCAAACAAAAGTTCCAAATGGATGAGGAGGGAAAGGTTCACCGGTGGTATCGTGGTTATGTCATCGGTCGAGTTCCAGGTTTCCCGGAATGGTACAACATCAGATACGATATGGAGGTTGAGTGTATAGAAACACATAAGTTGCAACCTGAATTGGATATGGGAGATGTGGTGTTTATATAACAGGGGTGTCCAGAAAATTTTGTCGAAGGTCATATTGGAAGGGTTTAAATATCTTGCGGCTCATATTTGAATAGGCTAATTGAATATTTTTTAATAATTGTGTTAGACTATATCTACATGGTGTATGCGTACATCATGCAACGCGAAAATTGATAGGCCCGACATCCTCCTTTTATTTGAATATCAAGTCGTGTTCTATAAATGTTATTAATGTTATAGTTGTAATGGGTACAACAAGTGCTACCTTACAAACGCTTTCAATAAGTTACTGTCATTATATTATCATGTCAAAGAAAGAACAGACATATAATTATTGGCTATATGAATTATACGGTATAGAATCGTAGATGTATATATTTTTGTAGCCTACAATCGATGCGGAGTGCGGGATTGAAAGCGCTCGATAGTCTGTCTGATAGACCCCCGGACCGTTCGGCACCCCTGTTATATACAAAGTTCAAGTTCAAGTTATTTAACCAACGATCATTGTGTATATACATATATCAGCATATTCGTTCGTAGTATTTCTGTATATCACTCTACTGTATGACAGTGAAGATTTTTCATTAAAATTGTTTAATATTATGCTATTATACTGTAACCTACCGATTAGTGAGTAATTTAAATTCACCTGGCCCCGCTATGGTATAATACTAATGATATCGTTAGGTTACAAATCTCGTGTCGTGATTTGCAAATATCGGGAGGCTAAAACTGTGCAAAATATTTATGCAAAATGGGAACCATATATAGGCCCTATAGGTTAGGCTATAATTTTTGTCAGCTGTACATTACTACACACGTGATATACATTATGGGTTACAGTGTATTCATGACTACATCACAAAATGATCACATCTTACCTTAGATCTTTCCCTCAGCCTCACTAACTCATAATGTGGATGGTATTTTATGGGTGTAGCTACGGCTATATATACAGCCTATAGGCCTACGGTTTGTCAACTACGAACTGTGCGGAGCTCCCAGCCTCCCGCAATTACAAACATGTACGGTTGCCGTATTATATATATTAGGCTAATATATCCCAAGCTCTGTTAGATCTATATAGGCCTACATATAGGTAGGCTACATCATACCTTGTGATTTCGTCACACGTGAATACACTGTAGCTATAGCAAAGTACATATTGCGGTCGTGTTTCACCATAATTGCGCTTCATCTTCATTTGTCGCAATCTGATTGGTCAATAACAGCGAAATGTTTCACCAGTTAAGTCATACCACTCTGATTTGCTACATGGACGGCACCCTACATCACGACTGTAACCATTTGTGTAATGGTGTTATGAACAAATCCAATCGTGACGTATTGCTCATTCTCGCTCGGCTCTCCAACACAATTTTACTGTTTCATACTATGTGATATACAGTCAATATTGTGGATAATATCATTGTGGTACATTTGGTTTTGATGACCAATACAGTATGTGCAATAAATTCAGTAGAGTGGTTGCTATGGTATAGTATTTCACCTCAGCTTCATGTATTTCCCTCGGCTGCGCCTCGGACAGTACGTTGATGAAATACTATATCATACCAAGCGCTCTAGATCGGTCAATAATTATTAACATCGTCTTCCTGGCCAGGTCATTTACATTCGTTACATATCATCTAATATATATTTATAAACCAGTCAATCAATACCATTTTCGTATGTGTATATTATGTAAATATTTTGTTGTAAATACTATAATTGATAATTTATTTATATATATGTAGCAAATGTAAATATAATGATAGTCATCATCATCATTTAATTAATCATGTAATCAGTCATTAGTTCGCACCTGACGAGTGTATATACGAAACCTGTTACGCCCTACATCACTTATGTATTATACTTATAGTCTTTACATTTTTTTTGCATAGTCATTAGTTGTATGTAGATTATAATTTATAGCAGACAGTTATCATTCAATATGTGATATTTGATTGGTGAGACAAAACGGACTGTGATTTAGGCTACACGCTATATAAATATAGGCTATCTGTGATATTTATACATAATATATTGTGATGTAAATAGTTTTAAATTAAATTTGTTTCAAAAACATCCCGTTGTGCTTATACACATATATGTACGTATAGTTACTCGCTATAATCAATCAATCAATCAATCAATCGAGCAACCAATCATTCCATCAATCAATCAATCAATCAATCTGACAATGAATCCATCGAGCGAGCGAGCGAGCAATCAGTCAATCAATCAATCAATCAATCAATCAATCAATCAATCAATCAACCAATCAATCAATCAATCAATCAATCAACTAATCAGTCAATCAATCAATGTCCGGTGTATCTAATCGAAACATGATATTAATGAATCAATCCATCAACTAATCGTTCATTCGTCCATTCACTCAATTACTCAATCAAGCAATCAATCAATCAATCAATCAATCAATCAATCAATCAAAGAATCAATTAACTAGTCTATCAAACACTGTAGACCACGTTTTGTGACATCATACATGACGACTCACTGAAAATAGTGTATTCACTTACCGAGGTAGTGCATATGGTTGAGAACAGTGACGATATGAGCCGTGGACGGTAGAACCGCGGACCCTGACCCACGTGACACATCACTAGTACACGCCCCTGTACATTCAGCCTCCACTATGTATTCAGCCTTGTGTGGGGGTATCTGGAATACCTCATTGCCGATCGTCAGCGTTTGCGCATCATGCTCGCGCAGATTCTCGGTGTAGTACAGCACGAGGCCTGAACTGTCCGTCATGTTTGCAGTGAGAGCTGGGTTGTTCCAGTGGACCTGCAACGTTTCATAGATTTATATCGGTATACGTAATACAGTCCGAGTAAATTAAGGGTATCTTTTTGAAAATGCGACCTATAGACATACACTTGACGATCAATCAATCAATCGATCAATTAATCAATCAATCAATCGACGACCTATCGAGCAATCAATCAATCAATCAATCAATCAATCAATCAATCAATCAGTCAATCAGTCAATCAGTCAATCAGTCAGTTAGTTATGTCTATCCGATTAGAGAAGTAGCACACCGGCATGCACTATCACTTGGAAGTAGGCTATACAATTTATCATGGTCTAGTGGTCATCAGCACGCCTGTTCCTGTCAATCGACGGGCACTTTGGTTGTCGGTTCGTGTCTATGCTGCGACCATGCAACCGGGATTTCCCCGGGCTTGCACACCTCGTATTTGCGCGATTCCTGCATGACAACATGGAAGCTTCAGAAAGTGTGGTATAGGGCTACAGTATCTTTTAGCAGTGTCTTTTACATTAATAATACTGATCCATTTTACATTTACGCTATATCTACCTAACGCACACAGTACATTTTCGACAGTACATGTAGGCTATATGTAAACAAAACGCTAACCTGGATGGCCATTTTGGTGATGCCCCCTGCCCCCATCTTGAATCCTACATTAGAGTGTTGACACTCCCCCACTATGCCCACAGTCCAAGCACCCAGTATGGTCTGGCATTTACGCGATGCCACCATTCCACAATAGTACGGCTCGTCACTTATGTCAGCGTCTGAATGAAACAATCAACACATTGAGTCACAGATTGATGGATACTACATGATGAGTCACAAGAATGTTACCACCATAGATATAATATAGAATTACTAGATGGAACGATTCGATTCAAAACTGAGGCATACTTCCTGGTTTGAAATCCCTCCCGGAAGTGGAGAGAGTAGAAAACAGTACACAGTGCATGCGCTACACATGTTTTGTAAATATCGCTTATATGTACAAATGTTGTCAACCATGGTTATTATTACCTTTTATATCTTAAGAAAGGTCCAACAAAACAATAATTGCATGAA
>WNLI01185859.1:0-13488 GCA_025802215.1 Wirenia argentea | reverse complement strand
GATAGTAAGTATATAATGTCATAATATCACACTGTATATAATATAGCCTATCAATTTACGGACTGGCACTTTAATGTTACGAGACTATGAATAAAGCCACGATAAATGAACATTCCTACTGTGGATCAATAAACTTATTTCTGAATTCTAAGCATTTAAAAATATATTTTCCATGTAGGCTTTGATTAACTGTCGAGAATAATGTGACCAATTTTGGATAATTTGGCCAGTGAGTGTAATACTTTGGCAACAATTGAGTACCGTACGAATATGGCGTAAGGCTGGGAAAACCAAGTGTAGGCCTACTTGGTCACTCCATGTTTGGTGATACTGGTTCGTAATGCGTTCAATCATATTCGGTAGGGAGCACCGGATAGTATTATTATCTCGCCACATGGCGCTTTGCCAGTTTAATCAAATACGTGTTTCATTTTAAGTATATAGCACAGATATTTACGACAGTAATCCCTTTCCTGTGTTGAAAATCAACAATATTAGTCAATTGAAACATCGAGAATGGAATCATCACTGCACTATATTCGGTACCAGTAGGCTATGTCAGTAGACGTATTCTCGTAGCCTACTTTGTTTCCAGTGGAAAAATACCGTTTCTCCGTATAGGTGACAGTTCTTTTGACGCATAAAATCTGCCCGAGATACTTTGTTTGTAAGCTTTCTAGTTCTTGTTATCATTTGTTACAGTACCCAAAAGAGAATATCTAATTGTTTCTGAAGACCATCGGTTGTCTCTGATAGTAGTACAGTGCCATTCTGCGTAGAGCAGGGTATTTACCATTAAGTTATCCAGATGAACTGGAGCTATCTCGTTATTATGTAACCAGAACGCTTCGGACAAGTCATTGATCAAGTAGAGGAACACGATAATAATAATAATAATAATGTAAACTTATTTTGCGCTTTATTATCATTTTCTCTAAAGCGCATATATCATACAGACAGTTGGCTATTCACTATTACTTATATTATACTAATTAACACAATAAAAACCATCACATATAATTAAAACACAGTCAATCGTAGGCTATCACATTAAAAACAGGAAATACAGTGCATTGTAATAAAAAGACATCGCGACAGCGTAATTATAAAAACAGTCAATGGTTTCAATTCACAGTTAAATTTTTCACAGTCATTTTTATCACAGTCAATTTTATCACAGTCAATTTATCACAGTCAATTATATCACAGTCAATTTTATCACAGAAAGGGAATTTAAAAAACACATTTATAATAATTTAAAAACGATTTTAAAAAGATGTATGGAAATGTTAAAAGATATTGATATACACAAGAAGAATATTGGGTGCAATTATATAATATCATTCAACATGAATTTGTGAAATGTCAATTAAAAACGTATGGATCAACAATAAGAATATGGTAAAAACAATGGATGAAATGGTGGATATTAAAAGTACGCTTTAGAGAATTGGTGTGATTTTAGATGAGTTTTGAACGCAGTGAAGGAGGTAGCATTTCGGAGAGTTGCCGGGAGTGCGTTCCAAAGCGTAGGGGCGGCAACGGAGAATGAACGATCTCCCATAGTGACGAGCTTGGAGCGAGGTCTGGTGAGGAGGAGTTGTGAGGAGGATCTGGTACCGGAACGTGGAGCTTGGCGAACAGAGATGAGCTCGGAGAGGTACGCTGGAGCAAGACCGTGGATTGATTTGTAGGTGAGAGAGAGTATCTTGTAATCGATACGATGAGAGACAGGAAGCCAATGCAGTTTCTGAAGTGTGGGGGTGATGTGCTCTCGTTTGGGGATCTTGGCGACGAGACGTGCTGCAGCGTTTTGTACATGCTGCAGTTTTGCAATGAGATAGGCCGGAATTTGGTAGAGCAATGCATTTGATTGATCGAGTCGTGATGTGATATGAGCGTGGATGAGAATTTCCGTAGTGGGCTGATCCAGATATTGACGAATTTGTGAAATGGAATGGAGCTGGAAGAACGCAGATTTGACTGTGTTGTTGACGTGAGCTTCCATGGCGAGTGACGAATCGAAGATAGCTCCAAGATTGCGAACTTTGCTGGACGGTGTGATGTTGTGGCCACCTATGGTGATGGAGAGATGCTGTAGTTGGTCAGTCTGTTGGGGGGTGCCTACAATCAGGAATTCGGTTTTCGAGTGATTCAGCTTTAGTTGGTTTGCAGCCATCCAGTTTTCAATATCAACGACGCATTTGTTGATTTGAGTGACGGCAGATTCTGGATTTCTGGTGTCTGCGCTCACGTAGATCTGCGAGTCGTCGGCGTACTGATGAATTTGTAGTCCATGTTCCTGCACGATGTCCGCAATCGGTTGTATGTAGAGGGTGAAGAGAAGTGGCCCCAGGACGGATCCCTGAGGCACACCTTGTAGAATTGGAAGTGGCGATGAAACAGCCTCGTTGATTTTAACTCGCTGACATCGCGACTCGAGGTAGGATTTGATCCACTTAAGAGCGAAGTCCTGGATGCCGAAGCGGTGACAGAGACGGTTGAGCAAGATGTTATGGCTGATGGTGTCGAAAGCCGCGGAGAGGTCCAATAGGATGAGGAGTGATGGCTGTCCACGGTCAGACGAACGTCTACAGTCGTTCTGTACACGGAGAAGGGCTGTCTCCGTGCTGTGGCCTGGGCGATAAGCTGACTGGAATGGGTCGATGAGATCATTTTCTTTTAGATGAACATTAATTTGAGCGGCAGCAGCACGTTCCTCGGTCTTGGAAACATATGTGAGGTCGGTAACAGGGCGAAAATGTTGAAGAACGTCGGGATCCAGGTTGAACTTTTTGATTAACGGTGTCACGATTGATTGTTTGAGTACATCTGGGAAGGTGGCCTCTTGAAAGGAATGGTTGATGATGGATACGATGGGATCGATGAGAGAGGGAAGGCACTGTTTGAGAAGCCAGGTGGGGATGGGGTCAAGAGTTGAGGACTTGGTAGCTGCAGAGTTAATGATGGCGGTGATCTGCTCCGGGGTGACGTCATTCAGCTTGTTGAGGGTTGTGTTGTACCGCGCAGTGTCGTACAGATCAGGTGGAGTGGTGGAGTTGGGCAGGTTGGCTTTGAGGGTCTCAACTTTTTCGACGAAGAAGTCATTGAACTGGTTGGCTAGAGTGGTGCTGCAGGAGTGATCGGGAAGCGGGTTTTTGGGAGTTTTGTCAAGAAGCTTGTGGAGGGTTTTAAAGAGTAGCTTTGGGTTGTCTTTGTTGGTGGTGATGTTATCCCTGTGGTAGGTCGTTTTGGCGTCCGTAATCAGGGAACTTAGATGATCACGTTTGGCTCTGTATTCATCTTTATCTGCCTCTGCGCCAGTGCGTCTCCATACCCTCTCTGCTCTCCGCCGGGACTTTTTAGCTTCATCGATGTCGTCGTTATACCATGGTGAATTGGGATGTACCGTGACCTTTCTGGTTTTTACTGGAGCATGCTTATCCAGGAGACGCGTGAGTTCGCTCTCGTAGATGGTGGCGAGTTCTTCACTGGATTGAGACTCCCCACGAGTATTCACCAACGGAGACTCCATTATATCCCTCTGGAAACGGTCGATATCGATGGCTTTCAGTTTCCGGTATGAGATGGTTGAGGTAGCGAGAGGAGGTTTGTTGATGTTTACTAGAGCATGAACCTCGAAGTGATCAGACAGCAGTGAGTTGGTGACACGATGCCCTTGTGTGATGGTATCGTCCGTACGGGTGAGGATTAGATCGAGTGTATGTCCGAACTTCTGTGTTGGTTCGTGGATGTGTTGCTGCAAATTAAATGAATTGTACAAACGTTTAAATTGTATGGCATGAGGATCATTGTCAATATCTACGTGAAAATTGAAATCGCCAAGTAAAACAATTGGCTCGGGAACAATAACGATTTGTTCAAGAAATGACGGTAGATAAGATAGAAATGGCTGACAATTTTGAGAAGAAGGCCGATACATAACAATTAAACGAAATTTAGACTTGCAATGATAAACACATAAATCGACAATTTCATAAGCAATGAGGTAGTAATAGTCATTGAGATCGAGGACAAGGCGAAGACGGTTGTAGAGCCCCTTCGATCTAAAGGACCTCTGACACGCCACACACTTAAAGTCGTATGCGGCGAATCGTCGTGTCATCCAGAGAAACAGACGTCGGCAGAAGTAGGTGGTAGGAGATGGTGAGGCGTCACCGACTTTACTTGGTTGTGCCAATAGCCTGCCATCACCTTCAAATACTTCACCCCTCTCTTCATTTCATCTACCTTTCTGGTTGCATGGTTGGCTTTAGTTACCTTACGTCAAGTCTTATGCCAATTGTGTCTTACGCCTTCGTGGTGATTTTTTTTGTTTCATCGATCTCCTTAACTTGGGCGAAAAAATTGTCGCTAACGTGTGCGATACAAACAGTCTTTTTGAACCTCTTTGTATTTCCAGTTTAAATGACAGATCGTGGTATTCTACAGACCCATTGAATCCCCGCTTTCTTTCTCTCATTGGTTTTCAACATTGGAAGCACAAGATCCAAGAGTCAATGATTTCCTCAAACATTTATTCCTGCAATATTTTGATTAGGCAATGTTTCATGTGTTCAAAATTCTTTGCATAATAACAGTTGGCTCGGACTTTGCTTACTACATTTGGTTATCACCAATGTACTGTGCAAAGTGCATTCAACGTGTATTCAGATTCCTTTTCTTTCGCTTTCACTTTCCAAACTCATGCCAGTCTAAACCACCAACGATTTTCACCCTTGAGGCTATAACTTAACATCCTCTACCTCTGTACCGGATGCACTCTTTTCTTTCCGTTCCGTTACAAGACAAGAAAGTTGTACCGGTCTCTCGCTTGCTGGTTGGTGACATTTTTGTTGATGAATTGAGGGTGTGAGAGGAGATTCTTCACTATGGTGTTCCAGCGTGCAGTTCACCATTCCGAGTGGTCCCCCACGCTCTTGTATATGACCATCGGTGGAGGTATATAAAACGCTCTATCATTTTGGTATAATTATGTGTATACTATAACATGTAATTAAGTTCATATCCGCCACTACGACAAAACAAGTAGGAAAATGTTCACTCACATTAATCGTACAATTTGTGGCGGATATCTTCATACTGATCCAATGCCTGGAGTCGGATGAGGGTGTGACCAGTTAGAGTGTTGATCCCCGTAAGTTGGATTGTTTCTTCTTCTTCTTTCACCTTCGCTACCATGTACGTAGTCTATCAGGAAGTCTTATTGATGAGGGTAACCGGACGAGTGAAGGTGCGTGATAGCAAAGTCGATAGCAAAGTCGGTCAAATCGTCTTAGTATAGTGTAAAATTTCCATAGAACAAAAAATCCATTACATCTAGTCTACACATAAATAATGTTTCTAATTCGTATGTCCTTGCTGACGATATAGGGCGTGGAATCATCGTACATCTTCTCCCTGGACATGATAGCGGAAACTGTCATGGCGCTATGCTAACGCCATTGTGTCGGGTTCATCTATGTCATCATGGTGATCACTCTCTGGTTCACCCTCGACGACCCTCGTCACCCTGATCAGATGTTTCGGGATCACTGTCGTGATCTGGACATCAGAAGCTATCCAGCTCCGATTTAGCTTTTTCCTCCTCGTAAGAGGACACCCGTCCTGACACTGTAGCCTCCCACTCTTTATCATGGGGGACGTCTTCGTCCACACAGTCACACCAGCGAGTTCTGGGACGTTCAACAGGACGTTTCCAGCCTACGTTTGCTGGAGCAAAGTGGTATAGGTTTTTGACACCGCACTTGCCTCCACTTTCTGAACGCACTTTTCATCTTCTGAATCGTCTGCAACAAATTTCATTTTATATTCTTCCACAGTTCTCGATCCAGCCTCAGACTGACTTTTCTGTCTGTATTCTAGGAACTCCATACCTTCAGACATCACAGTCTAGGGTGATGGAGGAAACCCAAATGTATAGAATCGTATACAATTTTATTCGATCTGAAATGGAAAATCACTTGACTCTTAGAGAACTATGAACAGGTGAGAATATGAGATTCATTTTACTGTAACCATGTTCACATTTTGAGCTCGCTGTTTTAATAACATCATTTATTAGTTTGTCATGTTATCATCTATGCTCTGACACTATCTCCTTTTCACCAAATATAAGTATCAAAATTCCTGGATATAACTGCTGTCTTGTTGTTCCGAATAATGAAACACAATTTGCATGTCGCATCATACGTGTTCGCATTAATATCTGACAATCAACAGCAATTCTCCACTCTTTTCCATGTGTCTCTTGGTTCTTCTGGCCATGCTGAGAGACTTTGTGTCGGCTGGGATTACCGACATAATTGGCGCGGCGTCGTTTCTCATGATGCCAGTACTCCTTACCATACTGGGTCACTCCATTATGGACGGTAAAAGATGTCTTGATATTGTAGACTATGTCCTGTACAGTGTACACTCTTGTTGTTGTTGTACAGGTAGGACTTGCTGTCTGCGTCACGGCCTGGGAATGATCACGCCTGGCATGCCGTTACAATGCCCCGTAGCAGATTGTGTGAAGCCTTTTCACTATCGGCCATGGCGGTCTCGTATTGTTGTTCCCGGAGGTAGTCTTGTGTCGCTCGAGCAGAGTGTGGTCGTGCATTGTCTTTCTGGAAAACACGCAGGTCCGGATGATCTTCCATGAACGGTGTTACAACACGGTAGTGGATGAAACGTCACGAATAGTAAGTTAAAATTGGTTGTGTTAAAAATAACTAACTTAGAATACATTAAACATTGTAACCAAACATACCACATGTATCAGGAGTGTGGTTTTCATGTTGATCATGAAGAGCGGTAACGACTAAATCTTGGCTTTTGAGATTGAGAGCTTTACTCGGTAGGGGCAGTCCACTTGGTATGTGCTGCGTCATTATAATGCATTATACTGTAAGTGTCGTATTGGATTAAATGCAATTTCCCTAATTTGCAAATCATTACAATAATATTATTCCAATGAATTCTACGCTATAATTGATTGAGCTCCTGAAGTGTGTCTCGCACTAGTACTTGAAGCTTGTCCTCCATATCCTATTTCGCCACGAGTGACGATAGTGAACATGACATTCTCAACATGCACAACTTTCGCTCCCATTCCAAGTTTATGAAATGTGAAACTGTGGAATGGGTACTGACTTTTTGACGACCATATGTCTGTGGTCGCCGAGTCGTTATCGAACGCCGAGAATACTGGAGATTTCGCCCATGGATATCGGGAATGACCGTCAATGACTCAAGAGTAGAGTTTTTTTTTCACTGGGTGGGGTGAATTTCTTATTGAGTTCTTATAGTTCTTTTAATGTATGGTCGCCATTTGTACATACGTCGTTGAAAGACTGACGAACTAATTCATTTTTCACACGCTGTACTTTATGTACAGACTCGCGATGGAGCATGTCTTGTCAATCATCTCCATGATAGTTATGCGCAGTGCTCTGTAACACATTAAACTTGTCGGACATCTCACGAAAAGAATTTTGATTTGCCATATACAAGAGGAACATGAGTGCTTTCATATCCTGGGGCACACAACAGCCCTCAGGTACACGAGGTGTTGTGATTTTTTCAGAAAATACATCGTTTAAATTGTTAAATTGTTCCCGAAATATCATTGCACCCATAGTACATAATGTGTTATATCTGGGATCATACGGAGCCAATAAAAAGTCAATAAAAAGTTGTCGATAGACAACCGTGACACACCTCAACTTTCGCTGAACAATGTCAGCAGTTATACTACCCATTGTTGTATGTCCCCAACGACCTGTAAGTTTTGTCTGTGTTTTTATTGGATTGTACTGTGTCGCTTCCTATCATATGTATGAAGTGTTATACAATCAACAAATTTTGATGTGCTTTTCACTCTCAAATCCCGTCTCTGCATTTTCCACAAGGTATCTCATGAGCTGAGTAACTTGTCTCTCTCCTGCAATTCCATCCTCTTCTCTTGTGATTGTCATTGTACTCCTCATCTCCAATCTGAAAATATGATATACACAATCAAAGCTATCCACACCATCCTGATTGAGCTATTGTCGCAGCAGTAATGGGTAGATTTGACTGTCAGATATGCGATGTAGGGTGGGTCACAATAAGTTTCTGGGGCACAATCTTTGAGTTTTCACTCCAAAGTGATGAAGACTCCAAATTAAAGTATAAATTCTGTATATACATGTACTTTATTATATATTCATTTTGATACTGCATGTTCTAAACTAATCAAGTTACGTGATTTAAAATATTTTTTTTATTATCCGCTATTAAAACCAATGACCGGTATCTAGAGATTTTCTAAAAGTCTTCTTGAAGCTTTTACAAAGTGTGAGGTTTCTTGGATTCTGTACCAGTTGGTTGATTTTTTGCAATTATATCCTTTAATTTTGATGTCAAATAACTGCAAGACTCTGTGATAGCTATCACGTTTATATAAAACCTCTTTAATTTCTTCTAGATAATACATCATATTGGCAAGTTGGTTCATTTATTTCATTGATGGTTCTTACTTGTTTCCATGGCTGGTGTGGAAAATTTTCAAGCCTAAGACATTCTGCAGACGCAGAACGAATGGTGCTGTGTACATAGCTGGACAGGAGGTTGTTGATCCCTAGTGCCTACCTGAGCGATCACAGCATCAACCACACCTGGCTCCCACTAGTTGATGTATCGGTGGATGTAGCGATCACAGCATCAACCACACCTGGCTCCTCCTAGTTGATGTATCGGTGGATGTCACAAATCTTTGCATCTCCATAGTTGAAGGTACAACACAACTCAAAGCCACTTGGAAGCTCAGTACACTCTGCCACTGAATCTCCAATGAGTATGATTCTTTTCATCTCCTTCAGCGTTGAATGTCTAAGCATTATGTGGTAAATAAAATAGGATATGTTATTAGAAAATTTAGAATTTAACATACCTATGTTGTGCAAGAAGTTTCTGACAATGCGTTGCCCGTTGAGATGCTCGCTGGGCATTGGTAACTCTGCTTATTCATGTCTTCCGTGTGACCCATATTTTCATAAAAGATCTTTCGATCATCAGGCGACATTTCGAGAGCAGCATACATCGTCGATATGCGATGTCTGTTTTTTGTGGCATCTATGGACAAACGTTGGAGACGGCATGCCAACCAGAGCCATGTGATAGACAATTTTTGGTGGCAAATAAAAAGTTTTTGTCTTTCGATAAGTAAGTGACACTGGGCTCAGTACCATTCCATCTGAGTTGTATGTAGGGCTTGTAGGGAGATGGTTACCAAAAGTTATTTCGTTGAAATTACATGTCAATATAATATACACTTGGAAACTTGGAAATGCGTTATGAGATAGTGTTCGTGATACTGATGGCACATGATATTTTGATCACACTTGATACATTTATCACCCTTGATACGTTGATTACACTTGATAGATTGATCACACCTGATACATTGATCACACTTGATACATTGATCACACTTGATACATTTATTACCCTTGATATGTTGATTACACTTGATACATTGATCACACTTGATACATTGATCACACTTGATACATTGATCACACCTGATACATTGATCACACTTGATACATTGATCACACTTGATACATTCATCACACTTGATACATTCATCACACTTAATCATTGATCTAAACTCATTCCCACTGAAGTGCCTCGGCCTATCCAAATCTCCCATTCATGAATCCAACTGTCCAGCGACAATCACATAAAACACAAGCTGACTGTAGATCTTGTAGGCCGATGCCTATTAATACCACATCCATACCCAAGGTTTCTGGGTGAGTGCGATTAGTGTGGGTCCCTTACAGTCCTTGACGCACACGTCGAATGACTGGCCGTGTTTCAGGCTTCCACAGCTCTGAAAACCTAGCTTGGTGTCATGTCCCACCTTATTCCTCACCTTGGAAAATTTCCATGATGAGGGATGGACTTTGGTTTTAGGGTCGCATGTTTTTCGCACGGCTGGATTTGATTCATTGCTATAAATCACAGTCACCACATTATTATCATTCCATGAGGTCACACTCGTGCACGTGGAATCTTTTCATCGCTCCTCAATCGCGTCTCGTCAAACTCTTCCGACTCTATTTCGTCCAGCTCGCGTTCGACATCCCGGGTCCTCTCTGCTGTCCATCTGTCCTCGATCTTCGGCCGTCGCATGATGAATTAGGTTAGGGTGTAGTCGATTGTTGGGTGTTGCTTGCCATTCTGTGGTTAATTTAGTCATTTTTTGGTCTTAGCCTAATTTTTGAGGAAAAAAAACATGACACATTGATCACACTTGATACATTGATAACACTTCATACATTGATCACACTTCATACATTGATCACACTTGATGCATTGATAACACTTCATACATTGATTACACTTGATACATTCATCACATTAAATACATTGATCACGCTTGATTGCATTTGATACATATATTACACTTGATTGCATTTGATACACTAATCACACTTGATACATTGATCACACTTGATACATTCATCACACTAGCTTGATGTACATTGATCACACTTGCTGCATTGAGTACATTTGATATGTCAATATGTTGATTGCATTAATCACGTTTGGTATATTAGTCACATTGGATACCTTGATCACAATTGATACATTACTCACATTTGATACATTGATCACATTTGATATGTTGATCCCATTTGATTTATTGATTACACTTGATACATTTATCACATTTGATACATTGATCACTCTTGATATACATTGATCACATGTGATTTATTGATTACACTTGATACATTTATCACATTTGATGATCTCATTCGATACGTTGATCACATTTGATACATTGATATGATCACATAAATTTGAAACGTTGATAAAATTCGATACATTGATTACATTTGATATGTTGATCACATTTGATACGTTGATAACACTCGATACGTTGATCACATTTGATACGTTGATCACATTTGATACATTGATCACGTTTGATACATTGATCACGTTTGATACATTGATCACGTTTGATACGTTGGTCACATTTGATACATTGATCACGTTTGATACATTGATCACGTTTGATACATTGATCACGTTTGATACATTGATCACACATGTCTTGATTCTGTGTATTTTTCCTTTCTTCATGTTTTGTAAGCCAAATTGGACTTGGATGTAATGGATTTATCACTACACAGTACACTATACACATGTTTTTGTCGATGCCCAGAGCCCTAGCCGACTCTTCCACGCGGTCCCGTGGTGGCCGCAGGATCTTTCTCGTGTCCATCGAAAGTATTCCCCCTCGAACTCATCTCGACCTTTGTCGACTATAAGTGATTTCATGCCGACTTACCGAATGAATTTTGAGGATCCCTCAAATGGCATTATGGCCAATTCGTCGCTTATGTTGGAGTCTGTCGAGGGCCCCACCAAATCGTAGTCCAATCTGTAGTCATCCTCTGAAATGGACATTATGGAGTTGTTGTTCTGTGTCGGACCACGTTATAATATTGGTTGTTTCCGGATTTTTGTTCAAAGAATTTTGTTCCAATATGCTCATTAAAGCACTAGTGATTATTATTTCCAGTACAGCCTGAATTTGTTTCCGGCCATACAGCACTATATCTCGTTTTGGTAAATGACAAATTATAGACGCTCAATTTTATCAAGCATCCGATCTGTTTTTGGAGTGATTACGTTTTCCAAATCAAAGGAGACCACTAAGTTTTCTCTTGCATTGTAATGTTTTCTGTTCTAATTATCAAAAATTGTGTCTCTTACACGTTGAAAAAATATGTGATTCGTTCTTGCATATTTTCATCCTCCAAGAACATTGTGTGCTGTGTAACGTGGTTCCACGCTGATAATTGTTGTATTATATGAAATTTATCCATGGTTTCTACTTTTAGGGTCTTTTGGTTTCATACATCATAGGCTACACATAGATCTTTATCATGTAATTTTCCCATAGTACTTCTCGATGTTCGATTTTGTAGTAATATTGATTTGACATGACATATCTATTCGATACGGCGGTATTGCGGTTGACATATTCAAGTCAGTGTTGCTACAGGAGGCTGTAGAATCCTTCGCCCACCATGGTGATAGAATCATCTTCCAAGTCTCATTTCTCATCTTCATTCTCTTTTGTGTCTTCCACCGTCTGGTGATCGTCCGCGATACAGAGGGTACCCTTCTTGGTCACTGATTATCTCTTTGTTTAACTACTTTGGATATCGTTTGGTACACTTTCCATCCTTCATGCATGGAGAGTTGCGGTTTATCTGTCCACAGGGACCATGTATCATTTTTCTTACATGGATCCCACTGTCTATTTAACCGTACACACACAAACTTTTTGGTCTAATGTCTTCTAATGTGGTCCGTACACCTAAGGACATTAGTGATTGCAAGGCATTGGTTTAATTAGCAATCACTAAAGTATATGTGTTATAATATTTTTTTGTAGTTATATTTTGTAAAAAAGGGCATGAAATACATGCAGGTTACGTTAGCAGGAGTATAACCCATTGTGTATCAAATTCCATTTGTTACCCAGAAATTCTCTGATGTATCACATTTGATCCACCTAGGCATTGATCTCTCAAGTTTCTTACAATAACTGACATCAATGTCCATCCATGCAGCCCTGATACAGTTTATTAGTTCATTTTCCGATGTTGGATCCTTCTCAGACACCTTTCTTTTCATTATCATCCAGAGATTTTCAATCACATTTAGGTCAGGACTGTATCCCGGCCATTGTCCTACCACTTCAATCTTTTCTTTGTTGAGCCATGCTGCCACGTGCATTTCTCATGCATGCATTCCTCCTGTGTGCATTCCTCCTGTGTTCATTCCTCCTGTGTGCATTCCCTCTATGAATACATCCCTCTTGTGTACATCATTGCTGTGTGCAATTCTCCCATTATGCACTCCCTCCGTGAAAAATTGTATGTTTGTACAACATATTTTGATTGAAGTGTTTCTCTGATGGGTTCACGATTTTGTGGCAAAGGACGCAAAATTGTAGTGGGTTCATTATATTCTCTGATGACGTAATCATCCAACAGGTCATTGATGCCACAATGTGTTAAGATGGCATCAATACTTTGCATATATTCACACATATGCGGTGGATCCTGTCAATTTTTGACCCAGAATAACTGAATGTGCAAGTGTTTAATGTGTCCGGAAGTCCGATTCGTTCTTTGCTATTTCAATAATAAAATCTCCTTTTTGTATGAATAGTGTGTTGAGTTGCCCTTAACTCGAAAGAATCCATCTTTCAGACATGTATGAGATAGTGGGCTGTGTGAGGTCAAGTGGGACCCACTCCTGTTTGTTGATTTCGATCGCCTCGCCAACCCACCTCCCAACCCCGCCCCCTCACCTACCAACCCCGCCCACTCACCTCCCCACCCCGCCCACCCACCTCCCAACCCCGCCCACCCACCTCCCAACCCCGCCCACCCACCTCCCAACCCC
>WNLI01185748.1:0-13490 GCA_025802215.1 Wirenia argentea | reverse complement strand
ACGATGGATTAACGTGAAATAGGGGCCTTTTATATTATCTGGTGCCATGACAAAATCCCGTACAATTCCTTTAAATAAAAAATAATAATAATGCAACATAAAAACGATGTGTTATGTAAAACATTTATTTTAACATACAGCTACACTTATTTTGATTGCTGTTAGATGTATTATTATTTGTAAATTTAGTAAGTAGTTACTGGTTAATGTGCATTCAGTCGTGCAGAGGAATATACATGTAATATAGTATATTAAAGTGTAGCTACAGTATAGCCTATTAGAAGTTTACTATTATGACAATTGGTTGAAAATGTAGCACTCAATATTGGTCCCAGACTCCCTTTATAAAACAAGCATTTCATAGCAACAAGATTCACAACGTATTGCACCAAAAAATAAATAATTAGATCACACAAAGCCTTTACAATACCTCGTGTACAAAATGTGAATAATTTGCTGAACTTGGACCAACATACATACATTTTATATAAAGGCACGTTACGTACGAAAAGGATATTAGAAAAGATGTATTTCATTATATTAAATACAATTCCAATACGCTTATACACTTCCTTAAACAGGCACATAAAAACAACAAAAATAATTTTCCATAACAATTAAATTTACTTCAAAATGTCATGAACGCAACAGACCAGTCAATATACGCGTCAATATAAATATGTTGGAATCACGGCGTAGACCACTATAAAGCAACGTTACATTTCTGGTTTAAACATTTTTGTTTGACAATGTACGTAAGTTTATTATACTCAGTACGAACAAAACAAAAATAACACTTAAATCACAATAACATATTTATATTATCTTGCACAAAAACGATTCTTCACATGTATATGAAATAACATTAACACAAGTTTGCAATGGGATTGTAAAAATGTGACAAAACGCAAAATAAATTATACTATAAATAATTATGGTAAAAATATACAAAATATGAGAAAGATCTTCTGCAAAAATACATTTTGATAATACCAAAAGAGTAAAATTGATTCAAGTTCATACGTACAGTAAATCAGTTCGATGTAATGCAGTAATAATGTTCGATCAAAATGGTCAAATGCCAATGATATAAATTTGCATTGACGATGGTAGGTAGCTAAACATACATCGGTCATCCGCCTGTTTATCTGAATATAATTTATGATCAGTAGCAATTTTACAGGATTGATAAACTGATGGACATAGTGTTCTTGGGAACACAAGAAAAAGTAAATCCTTCAGAGCCAGAGCGGCGCATAGATCCGGATCTTGACCCTGTTTCTGTAGTGATTGCGGATGAGCGTAGTCGAAACTATACCCCCTGGATAGGACACTAGTCTATCGCAGGTTACTTTCCGACTTTGTCAAGTGGCTGGTGCGCTGAGCAAAGTCTACCCAATTTCAATTTGTGGGTAAAAATCGACGGCACATGTGGGGATCAAACCCACGGCTGCCGTCTAGGATCTATACATCGGTTTATCGGCGTACCAGCGCCTTAGACCATTCGGCCACCGAGACCCTGAACACAAGAAGAACTTGTTAAACACCGTACCGTCCAAGACTTGAAACCGTGATCCTGGATCCTAAATGAATGGAGGTTCTGTTTAACCGACCGAGCTATCCTGAAGCTAATTTTTTTACTGACCTACTCACGAAACAAGGGACATAAAGAAAAAAAATAACGCGACAACTTTCCATTGTATTCCACTTATTTCGGCATATAAACATAAGAATTCATACAAGTCATTTGGTCAATACATGTATACAAAGTTCAATGAAAATATGAGTAATAATCATAACTAACAATAATTATACAAACTTTTGACACTTGCGAGGTTACTTGTACACATACTCAGACATGTTGACACGATAATGTTACAGACAGAATGCACAAGCAGTGATATTAGCCCTAGATGAAGATTCTCAAAACGATCACTGATCTTTCTTGTCGTCAGATTTTGCCTCCTTGTCAAATGACATTCCGTACTCGTTCACCCGTTTTTTATCCACTGGGTATAACCTGCAATACACATTTACATATCACATTATTTCGCTGAAAAAATCAATGCTTAGCAGGATCCGAACTCGCGAGCTGATTCCAGGTCAGATGCTCTACCGACAGCTATAGAAAATCAGGGGTTACATCTTTTATACGCAATAGAATACCACACAACAATATAGTCGAACAGAATATCCTGCCAGGGCTGGACATATATTTTTTAGTTTGGACTTTGGGCATGATAGATCACACAAACTTACAAGGTAAATACAAATTTTCAAAATCTTCTAAATTATGTTGGGTATCAATTTAGTAACTCTGGCCAAATAAAATAAATGTGTGCATTTATACAACACTTTTTATGTATGTTTTCAATGCAGGAATCTCGCAAATGCGGGGTTTGATCAACCAGGAAAATCCCAGATTTAGTAAGATTCGAACACACAACCACACGATCGATAAGCTACGCAGTCCATAAAAACTATCTCTGACTACAGGATACATTCATCGACAGGGATTATGTATAGATGTTCAGGTATTGAAATAATATTTGGGCGAACAGGATGTAATAATATCATCTATAAAAACAGACTGAGCCAAGGCCGGATTTCAGGTCAATCACATAAAAGTAAAAATTAATGATCAAAGAGTTACATAATGTCTCACCATCGTTGATAGAGATAGACGACAAACACGAGGTCGTCACGGAAACAGGCGAGTCGGTGAGAGGTCGGCATGGTGATGATGAATGCAAATATGTCGTCTATGAATGTGTTGAATGCCTGGGTATACAAAATTGTATTGCTGTATTATATACATATGTTAACAAATATGTAAAAGTTTACGATAATTTAACAGAACAAAAATTACCACAAATGAAACAACGCAATAATGTATAGCATAAGTGTAACAATATTAGCAATTTAGCACTGTAATACACACCATTAGCACATTGTGGTGCGTTCAGGAGAAGTCGTGCAAACGGTAAATACGAGTTGGAAGAAAACCAATCACCGAACGCTAACTGGTAATTACGAGTTGCGAGTTTTATGCAACTGGTAATTACGAGTTATCCAAGTCATGAAAACTACCGAATGATCTGTCCACTCGTATTTACGAGTTGTGAACTCGGCGAGAAATTGTTCTATCGAATAATTCAATTGGAGGTCGTATTTACGAGTTGATGTCTATTTTAAATCACTTGTCAGTTTGTGTGACGTTCTGACATCCGTGTACACCAGTTTGGTATACTGTAGATCCAAAATACTAGCAATAAAAAGCACCTTTATTGTCAGTTATTTATTCCTGGTGACATAGGTATACCAAAAAGGTGAATTTTATAAGCCTCTAATGGATTTCAACTTCGGTACAAAACTGTCCGTTAGATACTGGGTACGCGTCACTATAATCGCGCACGCTAGGCTGATGATGTAACGTCGACGTTTAAGCGAGAAGTAAAAGGAGATGGGTAACTAATTAAGAGCGGTGTTAAGGGGGCGGGTACGCACTATAGTCGCGATGTATACTACTGTAGTGGCGGTGTAAAGACATTATATGTAGATTGTTCGTAGCGGTGGTAACAGTAGGCCTACTATTTAGTGAATGTTTGATTGTACATCTATCGAAACCCGTGACACTCCCCGCGAAGGATTTTACGAAAATTCTTAAACTATAGGGGCTTAATCTATAATAACTGTGTACTACTAAAACGTAGTATAATACCATGTACTCTGTACTATTACTACTAGAACGTAGTCTATACTAATGGTGGTTCACGTCTATACTACTAGAACGTAGTAGTCTATACTTATGGTGGTTCTCGAAGAACTACGAGTTTTATAACATAGTCTGTGTTGTAGCGTCAATGTTTACATTTCTTTCGGTACTACCATGACCAACTTAGAGATAGGGCGAGTGAGTTGTTTCTTGGCACCATTCGTACATAGAGTGATGATAGCTTTTCGAACTAGCCCGTCGGCGCTGGCGATGGCTTCTTCGACCCGAGCTAGGGGCCACCGGTACTGTGGGAGATCCTCGTCTACTACTAGTACCACGTCATCCACTCTAAGGTTGCGTTTAGTTTCGTTCCACTTCGCACGTGGTTGAAGGTTTTGCATGTACTCGACTTTCCATCGATTCCAGAATTCGTTAGCTAACATCTGGACGTGACGCCATCGCTGTTTAGCGTACGCGTCTTGACTCGCATACACTCCAGGTAGTGGTGTGTTCGGTCGCTTCTTCATCGTAAGAAGCATGTTGGGTGTAAGTGGCAGCGGTGTGTCTTGGTCTGATGTGAGTGTTGAGATTGGACGAGAGTTGATGATTCCGGTCACCTCTGCCGCGAACGTTACCAGTAGTTCATTGGTGAGTGATGCCTGTCCCAGTTTGAGCAACATTACGTCAAGTATTCGACGTATGGTGAGGATTTGGCGTTCCCATACTCCTCCGTAGTGGCTGGCGCATGGTGGATTGAATATCCAATCACAACCCTGTTCTCGAACGTAGCGCGCCACAGTTTGGTGGTCCATTTCTTGCATGGCGTCGGACAGCTCGCGGTTTGCACCAACGAAGTTGGTTCCCCTATCACACCTGATTACTCGTGCTGTTCCTCTGATTGCGAAGAAGCGTCGGAGGGCCATGATAAAAGAGCTAGCGTCCATGCTTTCTAGTATTTCTATGTGTATTGCCCTACTGACTAGGCACGTTATCACGAGAGCCCAGCGTTTACAGTCCGCAGCTCCTCCTCGTAGCTTCCGGGTACGCACTGACCACGGCCCGCATACATCGATACCGATATGCGTGAAGGGGGCGGTCGGGGTCAACCTGTCCTTTGGTAGGTCTGCCATGCGTTGTGTCATGGGTTTGCCTCGAGCTCTATGACACACGGTACATGAGCTAAGCATGCGCGAGACGACTTTATGGGAGTCGACGATCCAGTAGCCTGCGGTTCTCAGCGCACCCATGGTAAATACTCGTCCCTGGTGGTCGACAAGAGCATGATAGTGTTCAGCGATCAGCCTGGTAAGATGGTGATCAGTGGGAAGTATGATTGGGTGTGTTTCCGAGGAAGACATTTCGGCGTGGCGTACTCGGCCACCAACTCTCAATATGCCGTTCTCGTCTCGGAACGGGTTGAGCTTCGCGATGGTTGACTTGGATTTCGTTTGACCACCTGAGCTGTTGTTATCTATCGTGCGTTCATCTTGGATGAGTTTGAGCTCGCTGGCAAAGCATTCGTGTTGCATTTCGGCGATGATGATCTCTTCTGCCTTATCGAGATCACCAACGGTTATCGTATCGTGTTCGCGTCTACTGACTTCCGGTTCGCCAGTATCAGCATGGTTGTCATCACGATTGGGGTTTATGTTCCGTACTCTGAGAGTAAGTTTAGCGATGGCTCTGCGTGCCGACGCCCACGTTGAGAAGCGACGAAACCTATCTGTTCCGAGGCTGGTTGTTGGCTCTGTTTGGGTATTGAGAACGGTCGCGGTTGGTCGAACGTCTGGATCGTTCGCTGATACAGATATATCGGTGGGACATGAGTATGGTTGAGTTGCTTCGTGTAGGAAGTCTGGACCCGTGAACCATATCGAGTTGGTCAGTTGAGATGCTCGTATCCCACGAGTGGCAATATCGGCTGGGTTCTTTCCCGTCTCTACGTGCCTCCATTGACTAGGAGTGGATAGGTTGCGGATGGTTTGTACTCGGTTTGAAACGTAGACGTAGAATCGTCTACTTTCATTTTGGATATACCCTAACACGATCTTCGAGTCGCTGTAGTAGAAGGTGTTGTCTATCTGCTTGTGTAATTCCTTGCTTAGTTTATTTACGGCCTGTGCGACCAGTACGGCAGCACATAACTCGAGACGTGGTATCGTTGTGGTGCGTGTAGGGGTTACTTTGGCTTGCCCGAACATGAGTGATACGTTTACCGTACCCTCTGCGTTTACCTGTCGGAGGTAAACGGCAATCCCGAGTGCGTCCTTGCTAGCATCCGCGAATGCGTGTATTTCTCTGACAGTTACATTTCCAAAGGCTTTCTGGTGGTAGCATCGCGGGGTGGACACATACTGAAGAGCGGCCAGGTCTGCGCGCCAGGCTTCCCACTCCTTGCGTCGTTCGTCGGACAGTGGTTCGTCCCACATGTGTGGTTTCGTGCTACCTGTCTGGGTAGTCAGACTCTGTAGAAGCTGTTTACCTTTTATCGTAACCGGGGCTACAAGTCCGAGTGGATCGTATACTGAGTTTACGACTGCGAGGACGCCGCGTCGTGTGTATGGCTTGTTGGGGACGTTCGTCTTATACGTAAACGTGTCTTTTTCGAGGTCCCAGTACACACCGAGGGATCTAAGGGAGGGTAGTGTGTCGGAGCCGAGGTTAATCTCGCGGATTTCTTTGTTTCTGTCTTCCTCGCATAGCGAGTTCATGACATTTACGCTGTTTGAGGCGATTTTGTGCAACCGAAGGTTATATGTTTTTAGCAACAGCTGCGAGCTCTTGATCAGTGTTTCTGCTTCTTTTTCGGAGGGTACGGACGTCAGCCCGTCGTCGACGTAAAACTCTTCGTGTATGAAGTTTCTGGTGTCTTTTCCGTATCTCTCCGCCCCGAGGTCTGCTACGCGTCTGAGACCGTATGTTGCGACGGCCGGGCTAGAGCTGTTGCCAAACAGGTGCACATTCATGCGGCATTCCACGATCTCCTTGGTGTAGTCGTTGTCTTTAAACCACATGAATCGAAGGTGGTCTCGATGTTCTTCGTTGACATGGAAGCTATGGAACATTTGTTCTAGATCACACATTATAGCCACGTCTTCGCGGCGTAGACGTACTAGAACACCGACAAGGGAGTTTATTTGGTCGGGTCCGCTGAGTAGTTGTTTGTTTAGCGATATTCCTCCACTTTCAGCGGCCGAATCGAAAACAACACGAATTTGGTCAGGTTTCTTTTGACTATAGACACCAAAGTGTGGTAGATACCACTTTCCCTCTCCGTCGCGGTTAGGTGTCAGGACTTCTGCGTGGCCACGTTCAAAGATCTTCGACATGAACGCGGTGTAGTCGTCTCTCATAGATGGCTTGCGTTTGAATGACTGAATGAGGCAATGAAGACGTTTAAGTGATTGTTCGCGGTTGTTTGTGGGTATTTCTCCGATGTTTCGTAGCGGAAGAGGCATTTCACAGTTACCAAGTTTGTTGATGTGGAATCCGTTGTCCATGATATCGAGGAACTTGCGGTCTTCATGTGATAGGCCGAGATCGTTGTCTTCTGGGCAAGATTGGAAGATGTTGTCATAATCAGTAGCTACATCAACGTTGATTTTGTTCTTACAAGGTACAGCTTCAATCACGGCCGGAGTTTGACCGGTTATTGGGTCGGTTGTCGGTGCGGGTTGTCGGTCGCTTTCGACGGATGTATGGTTGCATACCACGTGTACAGCCTCGTTTAGTCGATCCAGGCACGCCTGTCCCATGATCGTCCAACCCAATGATAGTTTATGAGCCCATGGGGCTCCCTTTGGCCCGTTGCGAAAGGCTCTTACCTTTAGAATTTCGGGTGCGTCACGGCCGATTAGCAACATCACGCGTGCATGTTTGTCCTTGGGTGGGAATTCGTCTGCTATCTTGCGCATGTGGGGGAATTTATTGGCAATGTCGCGTGTCGCTACTGTGTCTTCGTTGTTTGGGATACAATCGCACTCTAGGAGTGATGGTAATGCTTCATCCGTTTCTCCGGTTACGGACTTCGCTACGAGGCCTTGGATTCGTCGGCCGTAGCGGGTTTCTCGGTCGCTTGTGCAGGTTGATAGAGTGTATTTCTCAACGTTTCCAGTGACGCGAAGAGCGTCGATGAGGTCTGTACTTATCATTGAGACGTTGCTCTGCTCATCAACTATCGCATACACTCTCATGATCAGGTCAGGCTTGGCGTTGGAGAATACATCAACAAGGATTGTTTTACTACAGGAATATCCGGTACTTGTGTTGCATATTTGCGAGCACGCCGAGCGGATCGATGTGGTATGGTTCCCGCGCTTGGAGCTGTCATTAGGGGGTTCAATATGGAAATCTTTCCTGTGATTAGTATTTTTGCAAATGCTGCATATTATATCGGCGTGACATTCTGCGGATCTGTGTCCATACTTAAGACACCGGAAGCATAGCCTGTTATCGATCACACAGTCGGTCTTGTCTTCCATGGTGGCGTTGCGAAAGTTGGTGCACTCTGTTAGATCGTGTCCTAGAGCATCGTGCCATACGCAGTGTTTCTCCTTTGGGACACTTCGATTCATCGGGGTCGATTTGCTTGTAGTGGCGAAGGTCCTCATGTCACCTGTCTCGTCTCTCATGTAATTGTGTTCCGGTTCTTTCTGAATGCGTGTATTCCCTAGTTTGATGTTCGGGTGGTTCCTTAGCTCGGATTGGCCTACTACCAGTTTCGTGAAGAGGTCGAATCTTGGGTAAGCATTCTCGTTTTCGTTGGCCCAGTCGATGACTATTTTCTCCCATTTGTGTTGTAGGAATCTTGGGATTTTATTTACTATCGGTTGCATCACGGTAGCGTAATTGAGGCACTGTAGGCCGGGTAATATGGGGATCTGGCTATTGACGTCCGAGCATGCGTTTGCAAAGTCTCTGAGCTTGGTGTGATCTGACTCAGAAAAACGAGCTAGTTTGTTTATCTGTTCCATGTAAGAGTGTGCTATACTGGCCGTGTTCCCAAACTGTTTGTCCAGGGCAGACCAAGCGTCGTGAAGTGCGTCTTCGGGCTTTGCGTAGAGACGCCTGCGATAGCTGTCTACGATCTTTTGTGGTTCATTTTCGGTGAAGTTTCTCAAGTAGATAAGCTCCTGTGTAGGTCCCACTCTGGCGCCCGATAGCATGGCTTGGAAAGTGCATTTCCAAGGGTAATAGAAAGTATGGTCACCTTTGAAGATGTCGGGTTGAAATTTCGGGAGGCTTTGTCGTGCAAGCGATGCAGATAGGTGCTCGTTCGCAGATGTTTCCTGGGTTTCTCTACTTGTGTTAAGGTAGGACGTCTTAACGTGCGATTGGCGGGGTTCCTCATAGCGGTAGGACGTCGCAGGTCTCGGGATGAATTCTTTTATGGTTGACATTCCATTTTCTCTCGGTATGGTGTGCGTGCTTGCCCCACTGGGAGGTTCATACTTGGCTATAGGGTGGTTGCCCGCGAATCCGATTCCAGGGGGATTAGTCGATTTACCCGTGTCTTTTTCGATAGCGTCGTTTGGGCTCGGCGTGGGCTTGGGTTTAAACGTCGAGGTCTCGCCTGTGTTGTACTGCGGATTATCAACTTGCGTATGCTTGACGCCTGGTGGCTTATCTTCCTTTTCGTCTTCCGCAAGGCTGTGTTGATCTGCAACCCATGAGTTGATGCGGTCATGTTTTTCTGATGAGCTGCTCTCCGGGGGTTTGTTTTCTAAATCTCGTTGTTCCTCTTCTATACATTGTTCGATGGCCTGTAGCTTAGCCGCTGCGATAGCGGTAGCTCGTGTAGCTGACAGTAACGAAACTTCTCGTTCCTGTTCTTCAGCTTCGAGGTCCATCTGTCGTTGTTTCTCGGCAATTTCTCGCTTTTGTTCTTGCTGTCTTTCAGACATTTCGCGTTTTTTGGCGTTCATAATCTCTTGAAATTGTTGGGCGGTCTGTGTCGTTGCTAGTTCAACCAACGCTTGCCTGCGCTCAGTAGAGCTCGTTGAGGAAGCTTTAGATACGGTTGAGAGTCGTGACCGGACTGACCGGTCATCTCCATTGTCGAGTCGTGAGTGCGTCCTTGACTGGGATCTTGTCGATGACTTCGAGGTGGATGATCGGCGGGATCTTATCGAATGATCATCCTCATTGTCATGTGTCTTCTGAGATCGTGTTATCCTTTTATCCATTGTGTAGGTCGAGTCAAAGAAGGCAAAAATTCACTGTGACGTTCTGACGTCCGTGTACACCAGTTCGGTATACTGTATATCTAAAATACTAGTAATAAAAGGCACCTTTCTTGTCAGTTATTTATTCCTAGTGACATAGGTATACCAAAAAGGTGAATTTTATAAGCCTCTAATGGATTTCAACTTCGGTACAAAACTGTCTGTTAGATACTGGGTATGCGTCACTATAATCGCGCACGCTAGCCTGATGATGTAACGTCGAAATTTAGGCGAGAAGTAAAAGGAGACGGGTAATGAATTAGAAACGGAATATGGTGTTAAAGGGACAGGTACGCGATATAGGTATACTACTGTAGTGGCGGTGTAAGGACATTATATGTAGATTGTTCATAGCGGTGATAACAGTAGACCTACTATTTAGTGAAAGTTTAATTGTACATCTATCGAAACCCGTGACAGTTTGCTTTATGCATTTTCCCGTAAAACGGACCAGCTATTGGTTCAAAACAGTAAAAACTACACTCTGAACATTGCTCAAATTCTAATAGAAATGATTAACATACATACCTTATACATAAAGGCCCGCCAAGGTAGATGTGCCACAGACTTTAGCTGTTAAAACAATACAATATTATTGCAACTGTCCATAAAAAAACCCATCTACACGCAAACCCAAGGACCGTGATCGAAAAGTGGCTAGTGGGAAAACTCGAAAACCAGAGTATGTAACTTGAAAGTTAGGAGCGAAAGGAGCAGCGTCAGATCAGAAGTAATCAGTTAATCATTAGTCGTAGGCAAAAAAGGGCTGGATGCAGAAATGTGACTGCTCACCCGATAACATTCACATAAACCAACATTTGTCAAATAGGGAGATTCTAAAATGTGGCAGCGAAAAGTCACAGTACTTTAATTTTATACACATATATATTTTTTTAGACAAATGTTTGCTTATATGCTGCATTATAGTTTACTCTTGATGATGCACGGTGGCCTATGGATTTTCAGGCTCCGGTGGCTACAATCTTTCTCATCAGCCGCCAAAAAACGGTCTCAAAATTTTAGTACACACATCTTCACCTAAATTTAATAGCCTAATTATTATTAAAATTTTATTCAAAATAATTATTTTCACATGTTCACATGTACACTTCAGACTGAAAGTATAAACCTTACCCATGAGGTGGGGCAGATTTTGCTATCCCAGTAGGGCAACAATACGACCAGATTCTTATGAGAAAATAAAGTGTGACGTGCGATAACTATTGGTGTAAAATGAGTATAACATGCTACAACTGCATCATTACTCTTATAAATAATAACAGACACATACCTTATAGTTAACAAATAGTTGTGGTAGCATGAAGAGGAAACCAAACGCGTATACTCCTACAACATACATTCATACAACCATGAATGTGGTTAGTGCCAAAAAATTACATAGAGTAAGAGTATTATGGTAATCTTTAGCCTTACCGAATGCTGACTTGCCTAAATAAATATGTGCATTTATATACCGCACTTTCAGAATCTGTCCATGTTGCAATGCAGGAATCTCGCAAATGACGCATGGAAAGCCTGGGAAAAATCCCTGGTTTTTGTAGGGCTCGAACCAGCGACCTCTCGTTTGAAAAGCCGCGGCACTGACCACTACACCACGAGGCCTGTAGTCTACTCTGTATAATATCCATCATTACCATAGCAATTACAACAATTCACAACTCATTCTTTATCAAACATCAAATAAAATATATGTAAACGTCTTTTAATCATTACTTTTTTGATGATTAGGAATTTAGGAGTCGTGGTTGACAGTATCTCGCATGAGATGTATAAGCAGTGGCACGTGCACTATAGGCAGATTAGCTGACATTGCGAAGAACACTGAATATTTACACCACTTATTACCATTTTGAGAAATGTCAGAGATTCTGATTGGTTAAAAGCAGGGAAATATCTCACTGTATTCTCAAGGTCGAAAATATCCCACTTTTGGGGGTCAAGGTCGAAAATATTACTGCTAGTCTGCTATGACGCATTGACGCTACGTTTTTCAAAAATATTACTGCGATGACGCTTTTCTGTTCGAGATGACTCGACAATACTAAATTTGTTACAGAGACATCTGTTGTAGAGTACATGCTGTACAGTTACATGGAGGTTGAGAATAGATTAAGCTCAAAATGGTAATAAATTCGTAATTCTTCATTTTAGGTGTGAATATGGGATAGTATTTTCCCTCACCCTCGCCAAAATGGATTTTTTTAACTCTACAAACAATTTTTTATTATTTGGATCAAGAAAGTAGTTTCTGCTATTCAGAGTCCGTCGGTCAGGTTAGTTGTGATAGTACAAGTTTGAAGGACAATGACAGTATTGGCCCCCGGTCCGGATTGGTCCGTGGACCATCAGTTGGGCAGCTTTGTACTATGGCTACTTGGTTAAATATAGAAATTTGCATGTAGTGTAAATAAATGTAGTTCTCTACGTTACGCAGTATAGTTGAAAACTATTGTATTTACGTTACGAGATAACATGAATGGAAGTAACAAGACTACTAATTTGTGAGTTTCTATTCACTTCTGTCGGAGGCGTCTGCTTGGCTGAATCAGAAGGACGCTCCCACGGCGTGTGCACGTGATGTGGGGCCTCGGTTTGATCATTCTAGCCTGTAACGTGCACGAAGAACACAGCGCTAAACTTTAAATGCACCGTCACTTGGCGTGACTTGTGGTTGGCACGCACAGTAATTGCTTATTTTCATACCCAGGGGCCCATAAGTTCGAAACTACGTATACTGAATGTTGCAGTTTTATAAGCCATTGATGATTATACGTGGAATGTTTTTAATGTCAGAAATTTGAGTAAATTTTATCATGGAATACTGGCTCCAGTATTCGGAATTCTGTGTGATTGATCAGTAATGGCGTTTGATGAAAGTTGTCACCTCGAGCACGGGTTTCCGGGTTGTTTTTTAGCCTTAAAATACACGGTCTCAAGTTTTTACCGGTTTTTCACCTGAGTGGCAACTTTACAAATGTGGTCAACATGACAAAATCTATAAATCGATTTGGACCTTTTCCTTTTCAGACGCGATTTTAATTTAGCATTTAGGTAGGCAATTCGATCTTCAATATAAAATGCGTTACCGACGGCTTACCTCCTATATTATAAATGTGTGTTTGACTTGCATTTATCATTACATTACATAGATATAGGTCAATATACGGTATAGGTCGGTAGGCTACCTATGTTAGAAGTAAAGTAAATACATACTGTAATAGCCTATATAATACTTACCTCAAGATATTAATCAAACGTTCTTCAAACAATATATTGTCTGTCTGTAAAAAATCACTATTCAAACTCCCGTCAAAAGCAAGATGGCTACCATTATACTTGGGAAAAACCAGTTTCCATTTATATTTATATATCGTCATGTGTCACATGTTTACACAGGGTGTCCCACAAAAATGTAACCATTATCATTTGGCTATAACTGTTTCATTTATTCACATATTAAAGGAATTGTACGGGATTTTGTCATGGCACAAGGTAATACACTATGCATTGTTTGGTTTCTAGTCTGTACG
>WNLI01185527.1:0-13498 GCA_025802215.1 Wirenia argentea | reverse complement strand
CTATGGGTCCGATCGGTGGGCACCCCTTCTGAGTTTTAGTAGCTATCATTACTCTATAACTGGTCAAAAGTTCATGATTTCTTCACTAAACGCACAATTGTTATGATGTGTATAGCTATGCCGCTCCGCTATATGTGTCATTTGGCAAGGGTTTAACAAAATGCACGCTTAGTTCCATGGAACACAATATCAAGCAAGTACATAACTGTGTAATTCTAAATTTCTAAGGGTACGAAAAGTGTCTGATAAAGCTAGAAGTCATTTATACAAAGTATTCTATGGGTGACAAAATGTTGCTAACGAAATCTTACATTTATACGTTTAACAACCCACTAGGGATAAACACATGATCCGTATTGCGTCACTGGAGCCGGTGCATTAATGGAACTGTCACATCTGATCTAATCTCATCACAGGGCCATTACACACTCAACTTCGCGCCACACTAGAGGCGTCACACACGGGCTTAAAAAAATCACCAGATGTCAGTCCAAAGGTTGCTGGTTCAATCTGCATAACGTATTTTTCAGAAATGAGGTATACAGTAACTAAGCTAGAGCATTAGAGTGGCACAAATGTCGGGTCATTATTTACATTGAACATACGCTAGGTTATTTATAGAACGTATTCTATGTGTGACAAAATGTTGCTAACGAAATCTTACATCTATACGTTTAACACCCCACTACTGACACGACCCGTATATATTGCGTCACTGGCGGTGCATTAATGAGACTGTCATTACACGCTCGACTTCGCGCCCACAGAGTCGGCACACATGGGCTTAAAAATCACCGGATGTCAGTCCAAAGGTTGCCGGTTCAATCTCCATAATGTATTTTTCGGAAATGAGGTATAACTTGAGTCTACGATAAAGCTAGCGCACTAGAGTGGCACAAATCACAAATATCGGGTATTTATTTACATTGAACATGCCGTTAGGGAGTCGGTAGAGTCGGTGCATGAATGACATAAATATGTTGTGTCAGTGACGCCTTTAATGGCCCCGTTGCAATCAGGGTTCACACTGGGTACAAAACTGTTTGTGCCAGTCTACTGTATGTGCCAATCTAATGTTTGTTGTGCCAATATGAATTTTCATGTGCCTGATAACTAACAGAGTTCATATAATTTTAAGTAGTTTGGAGACTGTTAATACAGAGTAACTTGTGGATGAACAGTCAAAGAGCATGAGAAAATGAAGCTAATGTTGCAAAAATAAGATGGCTAGACTGAGAGAAATGTGACCAGTACATCCAGGTTCGTAAATAACAACTCCCTTGTGCCAGAGCTTGTGCCAATTAAGTTTTTTTAAGTGCCAAAGAAGTTTTTAAAATCACCAATGGCACGAAATGCGCGCGTAGCGTGAACCCTGGTTGCAATGTCTGTACACACTCGGTATCACAAAAGTTGGTATCACTCTTACTGCTGGGTCAACAGAAGCTGACATGTGAGATGCCTTGCCTAAGGGCACAAGGGAACACTAGCGTAGCCAGGATTTGCTCTCGGGGGATGCGGACCCATTTTGCAAACATAAAATTACAGCACACATTTCGTTTTTGAAATTTTCACGCCCATGTGATGCGATCTGGAGCTCTTAGACACCTGCAGAACCTTACAACCATGAAGATTTTTGGTCTTTTTGGACCAACCTGCTAATATTTGTATTTACTATTACCACAATTGAATTGATAGGCAAAATGTTTGTATTTGCTGTGTATTGGGGTCACGAACGATTTTAACTTATTTATTATTTACTAGAATATTTTGTTGGTCAGCTGGGGGTAGGGAAGGGGCACGTGCCCCGCTGCCCAATAGTATAGCGACGCCACTAAATTATAATTATTATTATTAACTGTATTAGGTACAAAGACCAAATTATATAAATATGTACAACACAGAATACTGTATGGCCTAATTAACAAAATCACTGTACAAAAATAGGAGAATATTGCAGTAAAATGCAATTATGCAGGAGGCATAATAAAATATAAAATATAATAACAAATTAATCACATTTACTGTTGGCAAGCCTGTAGACTAAAAACATTTTCCGTACGGTAGATCTGAAACTCTGTACTATCTGGACACCAGTGACCATGCAGCGACCGCTGGATGCACGCAGGTTCCGCTCAGTCAACCACCAGTGCAAGCTCTACTAAGTGGTCAGTGTTGTTGGACAAAGAAGTCACACGCGCTAAGCTATTGATATTGAATGTACCACATTCGCTGTCTATTCATGCAGACAATAGACAACAAAGGGAGCGCTGATGGTCACCACTCACCACGTGTCCGTTGTTAGATGAATGATAATAACGGATTAATAACTGGAAATATTGCACGTGATCATAATTATAATTTTGTTAGATTTGTACCAAACATGAAATATACATACATATAAAAAAGATCGCTAGATCCTCGGGGGATGCGGCCGCTGGTTCGCATCCCCCCTAGATACGCTAGTGGTCATCTCGCTGATCCCATTTCTTGTCTTCATCGATGATATTCTCTCGCTTACTCCAACTCATTCGTTTGTCAACGACACCACGCTTCACATGCTGATCAACTTCAAGACTCCACCAGCTACCACGACATGCATGCGCGCGGGGGTTTGAAGAAACAAGACCCAAAAACTAAACACCGTTTCAATCTACTGTACATGAGATACCGTTCTCTACGACGCCGACAAGATCCACACACTCCCAGCCTATCGAGGGCGGACAAATCGCATCTCATCCATTGCGAAAAAAGCGGACAAAAGTTCGAGTATATGTATATATCCCTCTTTTGTGCATTGAAACGACAACTACTTCCCGTCTCCCAGCTCTTCGTCTTCGATCGTTGGGAGTCCACTCAGGATAGGCTACATGTCCATCCAGCACGGTCTAGTTGACAATCACTTCTTTGGTAGTTTTGGCATCAATATCGGCACACATCAGATAATGATTCAGGGACCATCTGGTTTTTAGTCGTTCGACAGGTGTGCGCCAGCCATCTGCTTTGGGGTCAAAATCATGAACACACCGAGTTGGCATGAATAGGGCATTCCCTGGACGTGGCCATGCCAGTGGTCGATGATATATATATACTAGTCAAAAAAAGAAACGCTCGCATAATTATCATATTATTTCTGTCATATGGTATAATATGAACACAATTGTTTTACCAAATTAAATTCATTGATGTGTGTGGCATCCATATGCAACGATATGGGCCTGTATCATTTGACACATCGACTGTGTATTGTGTTTGGAACAAGTGCATTGGAAGATTTTCGCGTTCATAAACAGCGTAACAAATACTAACTCAGCCAGTGTTCAAATCACTCTAACCCCGGAGTTTTTCAGATATATCAATGTGAGTCTGTACTGAAGAATGCACATTGCACACTCTCGAACCTGATCTGGTCACTGACAATGTTACTTGTTGATACCATGGCAGTATGACTGTGTGTAAATTGCCTTGCTGGAAGGTAGCGGTTCGCGAACGTGAGGATATCCCAATTAACATGCTGTAAATGATCAAACAGCCAATGCCTCGAATAATACGAACCCCCATCGTTGCATATGAATGACACACATGTCACTGAATATGAGGTTAATATAAAAATGTACATTGTTCATATCATTTTACACCACTTTAAGAATTATATTAATCGAGCGATTCTTTTTTTTACAAGATCGTTGAAGAGATCAGGACCAAAAACACAACCTTCACGCCAGAGATTATCTCGAATTCTTTAGAGAAGTTAGACCGATAGACCTTCTTGTATCAGAGTAGAGGAGTTTCGCCAAGTCGGAACGTTGTTGGGGACACCACAGATTTTCAGAATTTTTGAGAGTGAGTCACCATTGATGGAGTCGAATACAGCCTTGCAATCAACGAAAGCGATGAAATTTTTTATGTTTGCTCTATAGCAGAGCTAATTTACCGGGTGAGTCGCGTCGGAGCAAACAAGTGGTCAAGATTTGCGAATCACCGATTCACCATGCCTCAAATGACTCGACCAATAAAGCCGATACGAGGACTCGAAGGATTATGAATATACCAAGTCTAGTAGAAATCAATGGAGAACATTGCTTTGCTAGGGGAAAAAGTCGCGAAGACTGAAAAAACCCTAACCACCGACAGCGCTTCCACTGATGACTGATCCTCCGCGCGTCAGTTTATCATTGACGCCAGAAGCTCCAAGGTAGGCCATGTGAACCACATCGAACCAAGTTAATGGTCAAAGTTTGTGGGTCCACCCACCGGTGAACGCAGATCTGGTATTTTTTCAATGAATTTGCGGATGTCACAAATTTGGTCGGTTGTGCTGCGTCATGCGCAGAAGCTCTTGGCGTCGGTGATTGAGAATGGCGGATCGGGTGCGGCCAAGAAGAACATTTTTCCCTGGGATGGAGAGGAGGGTGATACTACGATGATTAAGCGCACAGTTTTCTCCTCCTCTTATGTTTGCAGAATGGTAAGATGATGCCACGTCGCCAGTCATCGTGGATGGTTTCCTGTACCCAGAGAGGCTAACATTGATGATGAAGGTTAGCCGGTCAACAAAATCACACCGCCCATCTGTATTAGTTCGGATGTGATTGCGCTGATTTCTGGAGCTCTGTGGTTTTTAATAGTTTCATTTGTATAATGCGTCGTCAGGTTGGACACTTTCATCTTCGGTGGGGAGGGGAGGATCAGAGGCATGACAAGCTTGTTGAGTAGATATTCGAAATGCTCCTTCCAATGGCCGATATTGTTATACTCGTGAATGTTGGTATAAGTTTGGATGCGTCGGCGGAATAACCAAACTGTACTTGCTGCCACCAGATACCTGCATGTGGCCCATGGCAGAACCTCGCAGGCATGCACCCTCATTGCTGAACGGTTTACAGAATTAAGTATGAATTTTATTTATTTATTATGCTCTTCCAGACAATTATGCACATTTCGATATGATTGGAAAATACTTGACTATCTCATTGTCTTTAACTTCTTCGAATGGACCCATAATCACGCAAAGTTCTACTAAAATTCTGTACTTGTCCCCCACTCATCTTTTTATGTAGTATAGTATAATGGCTATATGCAGTTGTCTGAACTGATGTAACGTCCAAGTCACGTGCCAGTCGTCACGGCAACGCACTAGTGGTGTCGTTGGACGCAACAATAATATCAGACGAAGCGATTTCACGCGCTTGTCAAACCATGGGCATCGACCGTCCGCCGCGTAAACACACGACTCGGTAGCGGAAATAGGCTGCCCTCCGTCGCTCTTCGCTGCTGAGAGTCGCTGAGTCGTCGCCGCGCTGGTCCGTCCGACAGCGATACGATACTTGGATATTGCTGTGCTTTGTAACCGCTGACCGGCCCGCTGAGGTCGCGAAATACTGCCTCGTCTTGTGTCGAATATGTTGACCATACATTTACGTAGTTACAGCGTAGACTATAGATTCAGTGAAAACTTTAAGAATGGTAGATTCAGTAGTACCCGCCTCGTATGATATACCCTTGGACCCGTACCATTTTCTATACTCGTTTCACCAATGTTCGACATTTTACTCTCATAGTAGCTATACTCTTAGTATCAAGTAAATTCTCGTTGTATATATATATATATATGTACAGTAGTTTAGTGGCAGTCCTGGATATCTACATTCAGAGAAATTTCCGCTTAACTTCTACGAAGACGAAAACTGATGTGGGCAGCTGACCTATAGATATGTATTATGACAGCGTGTTCATAGTAGGTACCGTATATATTATGTAGGCCAAATTTCAATTATCCAGTATATTCCGTATCATTTCCTGCCAACACAACTTGAATGACAATCGAAAAGGATAAGATTTGGTTAACGACTTTGGACATGCGACGGTACCACTGGACACCGAAAATTTCTTCGAAGTTTGAACATTCCAACACACTTCTCGGTGAGATGGATAATAACACACTAGACATACTTTGAGGTTACAGTAAATTTGTACAAAGTAGTAGGAGGTAAGACATAGTCTCATAAACAATCATGGTCACATTTACGCGAGATTACCGCATTAGATATTGTTGTAAGCATCTCCCTTTTGTGTTAAAACTTACGTTGTGTTAACTTAAAACCCACTTAGTGTTCCTTGTGGCTAGAATATTATATTTCATCATATTATATACTCGTAGGCCCCTACTTGTCTAATAAGTGTGAGTTAGAACGTATTACCTGTAAACGTTCATAAAAAATACAATAACCTTTTTAATATGTATCACTGATTATAATAACGGTTAATATGTATTAGTACTGTATATTATTGGATATTATACATCATTGAATGGCATTCACGGAAGATATTGGATCCGCTTGATAATTGGAATACCTTCGCTTTTTGTCATAATCCTCAATTATCAGCTATCACCCGCGTGTGAATCGCCAATATACCGCCACCGCGCGCAGTTATTGGACTCTTTTCTACGACCGGAAATTACTACGCCTATAGTGACGAAGATTCGCTGATTTTTATTGGGATGTAATGGATACCGGATAGAGAGGAGTCATAATATCCGGCAGTCGTACAAATCACGTGATCTCCGTCGAACACGTGACTAGAAAATCCAATCACGTGATTGGGACGAACAATAGAATCAAATAGAACTTGTATTGTCCCAACTCAGCCTTTGTGGGATCAACCATTCGAGGTTTTGTTACAGTGGAGTCACCATTGTTCCCCCTCTCGTTGCTGATCTCACTTTTCACACTTCTTCTAAATGCAGGTAGGATAATACGGATAGAGTGTGTAACTAATTCATTTTAACTCAACACATAAACTTTAGGAATGCCTCAAATTTGAGTCGACGTTTTGACCACACAGTCTGCGATCTTAATCAAAACTGCCAGATTTCCCGACCGGAAGTGTCATGAAATAAAGTAGACCAAGATAAAGGTCACAGTTTTTGTGGTCAGAACGTCGACTCTTTTGGTACGCATTCCTAAAGGTTATTTAATGTGTCGAGTTAAAATTAACTTTAATTAGTTATCTTCGTACCAACGCAATGAATCTCTTCTAGTCTATTCTTCGAGTGTATTAAATATTTATGTAATTCCGTATACGGTATATAGTTTTACGTGACACATGATTATGCACAACACAATTATAATACAGACGATATTATTTTACATTGATAGATACAACCTAAACCGACAAATGTCGAACCCATAGCCTATATACGTAAACGTCAAATACAGTATAGTCTACTGTGTGATTGTTTACAGGTTAGTACAACTGTGGAGTGTGGACCCTAGTACATTGGATTTCGACGTGATGTTCGGATAACAACTACGCTTGGTTGATTTTTGTCAAATCATTTTTATTATACAATTCTTTATTATGACTTCCTAATAAGCAGAGGAAGTCACATACTGTAGATCTTGTGGACATCGCTCTGTGAGAGTTGTATTTATTTATCTCACGGTGCGAGAGTTATATTTATATCGTATAAATGCTGAAATAACGCGCTTTGCTTTGAGTTAATAGCAATAATTCAGCCAGCTTAGTTATAAATAACGTGTCCGATTAGCAGCATGCACGATGTGTATTGGTTGCTATGGAAATCGCGTTATGATGATGGATATTGTAGCAAATATGGTCACGTCACCCGCCCATTCATATCTTTCAGTCTCTTTAGATGTTTGTACATCATTCAACTGTATGTATTTTTCTTTACATATTTCCGCATCTTTTAAGCTAAACATACAGAGAGGTTAACCTACTTAGAAGGCGGAATTGACCTACTTTTGGTTTCAGTTTTAACGCGGCACACGACCATTGTTTTCGGCGCTGACATATGCCAGACCTAATGTAATTCATCTATACGTATGTCCTAGCAATATGTCCTTTTCTATGACCTATATATGCCCATAAACAGCAGAATACGATACACGTTTTCATATTCGGTGTGGTACATGTCAACGTTATCAGTAACTGGCGATCTACACCTTATCTGCGGGTTTCGCTAGGTCACAAAGCAATGGTACATGCAGTGTAGGAGACACCCCCTTTACACAGCAACGTCCCTGGCCATTCTAACGCAAATCGGTACGTGTCAATGTTACCAATAAGTGGCGATCTACACCTAACGTGCGGATTTGGGTAAGTCACAGAGCAATGGTACAGTTGGATACACCATACATGCCAACGTTATCAGTAAGTGGCGATCTACATCTTACATGCCGGTTTGGCTAGATCACAGAGCAATGGTACAGTTGGATATATGCCCTTTACACAGCAACGTTATCAGTAAGTGGTGATCTACACCGTACATGGGGGTTTGGCTAGGCCACAGAGCAATGGTACAGTTAGATACACCCCCTACATATCAACATTATCAGTAAGTGGCGAACTACACCTTACAGGCGAGTTTGACTAGACCACAGAGCAATGATTCAGTTAGATACACCCCTACATATCAACACGATCAGTAAGTGACGATCTACACCTTACACGATGGTTTGGCTAGGTCACAGAGCAATGGTACATACACCCCTACACTCTACATGGCACCCTTAAGAATAAGTGGCGATCTACACGTTACATGTAGGTGTGGCTATGTCACAGAGCAATGGTACAGTAATATAGGACACACCATTACATGTCAACGTTATCAGTAAGTGGCGATCTACACCTTACACGTTGATTTGACTAGGTCACAGAGCAATGGTACAGTTGGATACATCCCCTACATCTCAATGTTATCAGTAAGTGGCGGTCTACACTGTACATGCGGGTTTGGCTAGGTCACAGAGCAATATTACAGTTGAATACACCCTTACATGCCAACGTACGTTATCGGTATAAGTGGCGATCTCCACCTTACATGCTGGTTTGGCTAGATCACAGAGCAATGGTACAGTTAAATACACCCCCACATGTCAGCGATATCAGTATGTGGCCAACTACACCTTACACGCGGAGTTGGCTAGGTCACAGAACAATGGTACAGTTGGATACACTCCCTATGTATATGTCAACGTTATCAGTAAGTGGCGACGTACACCTTACATGTGGGTTTGGCTATAGGTCACAGAGCAATGGTACATGAAGTGTAGGAGACACACAAGTCTGGATCGCGGCAAATCTTTGTGATAAATTTTTGTATTTCTGTAATTATCTTGGGCAAATAACTTACCCCTAATTGCCTCCACTAGTTCAGTGGCTAAATTTAGAAGCTGGGGACTGGATAGCTTTCGTACGGTGCAGGTGGTTTTCTCCAGGTTATCCGTTTCCCCACCGCGAATACGTCTAACTTTCGGTCACTTTACATTGTGTTGGCCGTAGGTTGCAGTGCTAGCCACTGCACAGGGAGCTCCATGATTGGGATAACACTCCCTTGAAATGAGTTGCACTTGCATGCACATTCCACAATAGGATATTATGGTCGTATTGCACTAAGTAATAAACGCACAGCTATTATTAGTATAATGAAGATGTTTTATTAGAGAATTAATCACTTCTTTACGGGAATAGTACATTGTGTAGTGTATGATTGTTATTATGTTGACATCGTGTGTGTAAAAGTGTAATTTCCACAATACGTATTATTTTAATTTATACAGAATATATACGGCAATTTGTCGAGAGGAAGCGATGGCCCTGTATATAAATCACCAACTCATTTCCATACCCCTCTCGCCCATGCTACCGTGTCATCATTATTCACCGCCCTACTGTATGTGGGGTGGAGGCTGGGTATGGCGACGGTGTTACGGTGGCGCTCATACTGTATTATGGAGGTGCTGCGTTGAATAATTTCGTGTCGTTTTCCCCAATGGTCTATATAACACGCCATGCATACAGGAGGGATGCGCCACTACAGTATTACGATGAAAATAACGTATAAAGGTTATTATACTCAATATGAGTGTACATATTGTAGAGATTTTCTGTTATAACAATGTCACAAATCCATGCATATAAATTGTACTGTAGCAGGATTATACCATACGTACATTAAAGTCCAACAGAGGCAAAATATACATCATGTAAACTAGATTTTTCTACAGATTGCAGATATCGTATAAACGCATCTGATTTGTGATCGGGATGTCAGGGATTCCAACTGACCAAACCGAGCTACTTGCGAAGCCCTGGGCAAGGCAGTATGACCATAATCCTCAGTTAACCCAGGTTCATGTAAATAGTATTCGTACCGATGGGAATTTTATTTGGGAAATTGGGAGGTACAATGTTGTAAGCTAAGGGACATGCGGTTGCCGAAATGGCTGATTTCTCCACAAGTATTACCACCTGTGAGTCATGTTGGTCCACAAAAGCATACATAGTAATGAATCTTTCGTATATATGAATATAAATAATATAAATTTACATTATTGTGATAATTCTACTATTGCACCGTCTTAATACCAACAATATACCTATACCTACAGTATAGTGCGTAATGGCAGAATGCAACATACTGTAATTATATGTGTCGAAAAATAATCGAAATTTGTCTATAATATTATGTTTATCTTACGTACTGCATATATATACTAGAGGTTATGGAATAATAATTATGGTATTGCTTTGCGGTCATCCCGAAGACTATTAAAAATTATTGAAATATGTATAGCTCATCTATCCAAACGGCTCCATAGGTGTATAACTTGTAATACTGCTATGCCCACTTGAGGTCCGTAATGAATAATATACTACATTCGTCACTACTCACCGTCCATTACAAGAGTCGGGTGGTCTATGGGGAGGGTTGAATCAGTCCGAGTGTATGGGTATTAGCATGGTGGTGTAGGGTGGTGGGGTGAAATGGGGGATACATGACATTAATGGATGAACGGGATTAGATATGGGAAGATGACACAGTCAGTAGGGTAGCAATTGTAACGACGTGTATAAAGTTTGAGCATGCGTGGCACCATATATAAAAGTATCCGGCAATGTCTGAGGAAGATCGCCAATAAAGGTGCCAGGGTCGTACGGGTGCATCACCATGGCAACGGGCCAATTTGTATGAAAAATGGACATGACGCCGTAAAATGTTACGTGACGTCATAAATATACATAATTTTACATGCATGTAATATATCATTTTAAAGCTTATGAAATTATCTTTACAATGATATATAACACCTTAGGAATTTCTCATTCAGTAAGGAATAGTATGCCGATATGTCTTCAACATATACCATTTTCTATGTCATAGCATGCACAGCATGGGAAAATGGTTAATAAAGTATCTAGAAAAAAACCCATTACGAATGTATATATGACTGCACTACCGACGAATTGGACATAATTCTGTACAAACGCCATGCAGTATTGACCAAACCTCCTACTCCTTCAAACACCATTAACCTGACGTTGTATTCTAATGAGGCTACAGCGGATGGAAGGAATGCTCCCTCGCTCCTATCATCCCGCCACCCCTCAAGGGTTTTAACGAAGGTTTCTACAAAGGTAGGGGTGTGGGACATAATATAGGGACAGGTCTAGGGGTGAGGGTGCAGAAGAGAGGTAGGTGTGGTACAGATGTAGGGGTGGTAATGGATTGGACAGGAAGGGGTTGTGAGCAGAGGGATGAATAGTGGTGGACAGCGGGAGGAGTGAAGAATGGGACAGGTAGTCATGGGGCGTGGAGAGAGAGAGCAGGTGGTGGAGGGAGACATGGTGGACACAGGAAGGGGTGGACAGAGGGAAATGTGGTGTACAGAGGTAGTAGTGGTAGACAGAGTGAGGTGTGGTGGACAGAAGAAATGGTGGTGGATAGGAATGGTAAACTGAGGGAGAGTGGAGAGAATAGAAGGGTGATGGACACAGACAGGGGTGGTAGACAGACAGAATGGTGCAAAATAGTGTGAAATTATAAAGCTCATAGTGGGTTGATGTGGACAGATTGAGGTGTGGTGTAGACAGTGAGAGGAGTGATGAAGAGAGGGGTTGATGACAGAGGCGTGGATGAAGAGAGGTGTAGAGCAGGACTAGTGGTGGACAGGTTGAGGTGTGGTGTAGACAGTGAGAGGAGTGATGAAGAGAGGGGTTGAAGACAGAGGCGTGGATGAAGAGAGGTGGTGAGCGGGTGTGGTGGTGGACAGGTACAGGACAAACTGACAAAGGGAATGTATATACTATATATATATATATATATATATATATATATATATGTACTGGGGAGAGGGAGGTACCAGTGCTGGCATAGAGGTCAGTGGACAGAGAGGGGGGAGAGAAGAGCACAGAAGGAGGGGTGGACAGCAGAGGGAGGGATGGTGTCACAGGGAGGGGTGATGTATAGTGGATTGGGAGAACAGATGGATGGGTGGTGCACGTAGGCTTGTGGACCGAAGGAGGAGATGTGGAGCAAATTGTTTATGAGAGAGGACGGGATGTTAAGAAAGAGAGGAGTGGACAGGAGTAGAGATGGGGGAGGGGGGCAGATGAGTGGACAAATGTGGGAGTGGGTGACATAGCTATGGACAAAGGTAGGAGTGGGGGACAGAAAGAGAAGTGAACATAGGTAGGATGGGGGACAGACAGAGGGGAGTGGACAGAGCTAGGGGTGGGGACTATCCAGCCCCCCTCTCCCCATCTGTATCACCCCTTCCCTCTGTCTTCTGTCTACCACCCCTGTCTCTGTCCAGCAACCCTTCCACCCCATCCACCTTCGTCTTCCATCTGTCTACCATCACTTCATAGATACACCACCCTCCCTCTGTTCACCACTACCCTCTGTTCAGCACACTGCCCCCTGTCCGCCACTTTTACCTCTGTCCATCACTGCTCCATCTGTCCTCCATCAGTACCTTTGTCCCACCCCTATGTCATATACACCTATCTGTGTCCTCCACCCCTACCACGGTCCACTTCCCTCTACCTCCGTCCACTCCTGTCTGTCCCCTACCTCTGTCCACTCATCTCCCTGACCCTAATCCCTAAGTATTTTCATTCCAGTCTGTTCCCCACCCCTACCTCTGTCCACTCCTCTCATAATCCCCTCCCTCGGTCCAGAATAGCTTCTGGGGCCAACACAATAGGAAATAACTATGCGATAAAGAGTGTTGTTAACAGAAACTTTTCCTATTTTAAAGTGTCCATGTACTAATTTCAAGTCAAATTGTATTTTATTACACAAAACTAAAGTTTTTTATTTTCATGTTTTATGTGAGCAATCACCCGCACTTTACCTTTAAACAAATGGCCACCATTTTGAAAAAAAGTCTGCCATTTTGGAAAGGATAAGCCATAAAATGTAAAACAGGCAATATATTTGGCTTAGCTGACCTTGAAAACATATGTTTTTATACAAAACTTTATATTGTAAGTCAATTCGATGCAGAAATAATGCCGAAATTCGTTTTTTGATTTTTTCGAATTTTGGGGTAGGGGAAATTTTGCGCTATTCATGCCATCCTATACAAGAATATTATTGGTCAATATCTACAAATGACCACTCAAAATGTTCAGCAACTATACTAGAACATGTCTGTGAAGTATGGATCCATTCGGTTGATTAGTATAG
>WNLI01185416.1:0-13507 GCA_025802215.1 Wirenia argentea | reverse complement strand
ACGTCGACAAAAGGCGGGGCTTTGGGCTGGGCAAAAAAATTCAATTTATTTATTTGATAAATCGGCTTACTACAGGTTGGACTTCAATTGCCGCCACGAATACTGCTTGTAGTATACAAACCACTCCAACAATTGCGCTTGGGGTAACAAATAATCCGTATAATCGCGAATTATATGTTTCGCAGTTTCATTCGAGGTATGGTGATACGCCCTCTGATGTCATCATGGGTTATTCCAAATCAAGCATTCTTGGCGGGAAAATTTCTGCCCACTGCAAAATGCAAATTATTGATTATTACAACGCCCGTAACGACGGCATAGTTGGATGGAATTAAATAAACTTTCGACGTTACATATTATCATCGGTTGCCTAGTAACATATCAAAAATTCATTATCACTGCACACCTGGTTTAAGGTAACTATAAGCAGAACTTTATTATATTTCTATAGAGCCAATAGTTTGCCGTTTTCTAAAAGCCAAATTCAGTTTACTATTCCATTTTTTTTCACAAAAGCAACATTCGTTGTCCTACCGTTTTAATGTTTCAATTCCGTTTTCTAGGCTTCTATTTTTTAGTTATTTTCATATAGTTATGCCAGAAAGTGACATTTTATTTATTTCTTTCTTTTTTATTAAAATTTAATGAAATTGTGTCGCGTCTCTGGTTGGTGAAGAAAGCGTTTTAATACATATCTATAGGTAAAATCAACACACTTGAACATGCGGGATTGAACCCTGTCGTAGATACACGATCTACTGAACAATCTACTGGATTGATGTTGTCTATGTTTGTACATCTTTCTGCTTTGCTTCCCTCATGCTACATGGAGTCATGGACAGAGTTCTGTCATTGTACTATGTAAACTATACTTGTATATTAATGACATACACACCGCGCAGAATGCCACTCGCACGTTTTCCTCACCATTCATCTGTACGTCTCGGATGGCTATTTTCTTTACTCTATCGTGTATATAGGCCTAAATGTATTAAAACGCAATCTACAGATAACCCAGCCAGCAAGCGACTCAGCCCTAAACGAAATCATCGACGAGGCGGCCCAGATAGATGGGCACCTACCCGATTGCCAAAGAGCGCACAAGCTGACAAAAGCGGATCTGGCGAAGAAAGAGGACTACCAGAACTACCTGAAGACACACTGCAAGGAAGGGCTGTATATGTTCCAGGTATTATGTAATAATCATACTTAATTATTAATGAATAGCAAGCCTGTTCCAGTAGAAGAGTATCATTGGTATTCAGGCTTCGAATCTCTGACTGTGCCTACACCGGACCCCCGATATCTAAACTGCAAAAAATTGAGCAATTTTATCAGGCCATTCCATGGGTGAAGGGAGATAATCTGATTTTCAAGACTAATACAAATATTTAATTTCATTAGATTTGTAAAAATTGAATTTGCATAGACATAAAATGAGGCTTATAAAAGTAGGTGTGATGCCTGTAGCTGTTCATCCTACATGTAAATGGCTAGTGGCTAATAGCCTTGTGAAGCATGCCGTCACTGTAGCGCATGCAGTGACACACACCAACGTCCATTCTGCAGACAGTTTCTGTAATTGTGCCAGGTTGTGGCACAAGTGACTAAACATCGATCGATAAACTGAAGTATACTATAACTAATATACAATATAAATATTGATTGTCATTGGCACAGGTGCGGAAGTGTAGCGACATCTTCTGTTGTGAAGAGTCGCAACATTGTGAATGGCTGCCGTACCCAATGGACGACCCACAGAGGCCTGGCCACTACAAGTCGTTCCATGACAGTGTCGGCGAAGAAACGACAGAGGAAGACGTGCCTTCGCTCAAGAACAACCTGAAAAAAGTCACGCAAGAACAGCAAGTTAGAAATCCTTGTATGAAATATAGTAATGTATTGTTCCCGGTATTTACAATTTATATAAAATAAGAGATTTGTTTTGTAATGAACCTTATACAAGTTTATAGTATAAAGTATGGCATATTTTCCATAGTACTTCCACCGCCTTCTGATTGTCGCTTCTGGTCTATGTCACTGCATCTCAAGCTGTCAAACTATCTTATAATATTTGCCTATGTTTTCTTGGTACTACTCTATTATCTGGGAGTAGAAATGGTTGGGGTGGCCAAGAGGTCCCTATTAAAGCCCAGAAAATTGCCCAGAAAAACTCAAATTCCAACCTTCATAGTTGGCACCCTGCAGGCGTAGCTTCAACCTCCACATATGCCGTTGATTTTTACAAAGAAATTAAAATTTATAGGTAGACTTCACTTCATACACCTCTTCATCTGACACTAACTTCTACACTATAATATAATAATACAATGTCCCCAATAATCTCTTCCTCCACAGGGCTGTGCGGCGAGTGTGTTGACAGGACAGAATGTGCGCCATACCGTCAATTGCTCAAGCTGTAACAAAGTAAGATGTATTTATGCCAAGAAGACGCTAACTGACAGAGAGACACGCGCCATCCGTTCCATTGTCCGTACATATGATTATCAATGTGGATGCGTAATTACACCGGATGTTAGTACACTGACTGGATCGGTATTTACTAGATTGGAGATGACGTGCCAGTCATCAATTGAGGGGGCGTACTATGCATCAAAATTCTCAAAGTTAACCGTTTGTGCACACTGTGGCGGAGAAGGTGGCACTGTTGATGTGGGCTTGAAGGCCATTTACAAGATTGTCTTGCCAATCTGTGCAGCCTGTGTAGAGTCGGGAGCTACTTCTCTTACCCGTCAACCAGTGCAAACAGCTGCAGCGAAACGTGCTGCTAAGCCAACAAAGGGAAAGGGCATTGGCAAGAAATCTAAGAAATAAGTTCAGTGATGAATGTATAATATATTATTACACGACAATATTATGCAGCATCGTTTTATCATTTTTGGTTATTCCTCAATACCCATAGATATATTTTATACTTGACTGTTTTATATTACAGTACCAATGTGCCATAAAATACTCTGTATTGTACAAGTATTTGTAATAGTATCTCAATTTAATTACCTAGTCCCATTTCCATTGAAACAAGTATTTTATATTTTACAGCTATAGATTTACAGCTTTAAAATTATGATGTGTGATGTATACAAATTTAAGTTTGATATATTTTACTACAAGCAGTCTATATATTATTCTAGTCGGATATTGTTGATGTCTGAATGTTACATTTAAACCTAGTCATTGACCCACTATCTCATATAAATATATTGTGAATGCTTCATCTTATATGCCATACAAGTGTCATTCATACCGTCCATTATGTCCAGATACTCTATATTGTTTTACTTATTTGTTGATATATGTTACTGTGTTTTTAAACATTATGTATATATTAAAGTATTACAGCTCACAGATAAGAAAATTGTTCATATCTGGATGATACTTCATAGTTTTATTTGTCTATTAAATGTAAATACTAAGTTACATTTATTACCCTATTATAGTCCCACATTGTGAACGGACCAGAGTTTTAAAAATAATTTTTCTATTAAAAATATATTTTGTTTAATTGTGAGATATGAATATTTACAGCTATAAATGCGACTTTTCAATACTCCAACATATTACACATCAAACCTCTTGAACCTCCAGCATTAAATATTATGACTTTTGTATTCCCTCGTGTTTTAAAAACTTACAAATGCATGTCATCCTACTATTTGTAAATACCATTTTTGTATAATATGTTATATGTACAATGTTATTGTGTATTTTAATTTTTAACTGTATGTAAACTGTTTTTATTCAACTATGACATTGTACAATATGTCTCGCTGTATAACACTTTGAATATATTATATTTGAATATATTATATACATCAGTAATCAAAAGTATTTCAAATAGTAACTCTTAAAATGTCATAAAAACTAAAAAGTATAGCTACAGTACTATTAAAAGGATAGTTTATTAGAAAAGTTTTACAACCTACAGGTTTTGCAAAAATGTAATACTCTTTCTACTGTAATATTACTATTATTATTTATCAGTTAATTTTATTCTCAAAAGATGCATGATACCTGTATACACGTGAGCCTTTCTGGTAGCCTAAGCATAAAATTCAACCGTAGATGTAACTATTGTAAAGTACTAAAGTGAACTAAATGTAACTGTTGTTGATAATAAAAGTGATACAGTTCAATAATCTTTGGTGTATCTTACTACTCATATAAGTACAAACATATTTGTAGGTATTATGTACCTTTTATATTACACGACATATTCACGATCATACCCAAACCAGATCCCAACATCACAGCACCACACCCCTCGTCACCGCCACCACACTACTACCATCACTAGGTATCACGCCGCCACCACCAACACTTCCACGCCACCACACCACGTCCACACCACTACACACACCACTCGCTAACCATCTTCGCCATCGCCACACTCTTGCCATCACCCACTCACCATTCGCCATCACCGTAACCTTTCCCCACTATGCTTACCACACCCCAACACCTTACCACCACACCGCCACCACACCGGCCAGCAGACTACTATACATCTACACGACCACACCACAGCGCAACACCACACCGTCATCGCCATATCACCACCACAGCCTTGCCACCACACCAGCATCGTTGCCATCACTGGGCATACCACAACTTACTGCACACACACGAAGACTACAACTTCACCATAATACCCTCATCCCACCATAACCACACCCTCACCACACAGACTAGCCACCACCAGTAACCACCAGATCCTCAGTGCCGCATCAACACACCATCACCAGTTTCACCACACCACTCGTCGCCATCCACCACCCTCACTACTACAACGTACCCCACCTCCATCATACCACCACCACACCACCAACCCCACCACCCAACTACCACCGCCACTCCCACCACCACCACCACACCATCACCACACCACTCGTCGCCATCCACCACTCTCACTACTACAACCCCACCTCCATCACACCACCAACCCCACCACCCAACTACCACCACCACTCCCACCACCACCACCACTCCTACCACCACCACTCCCACCACCATCACCACACCACTCGTCGCCATCCACCACCCTCACTACTACAACGTACCCCACCTCCATCATTCCACCACCACACCACACCCCACCACGCAACTACCACCGCCACTCCCACCACCACACCACACCTCACCACCCAACTACCACCGCCACTCCCACCACCACCACACCACACCTCACCACTCACCGCCGCCCTCACTACTACAACCCCACCCCCATCATACCACCACCACGCCGCACCACACCACCACACCCCACCACCCAACTACCACCACCACACCCCACCTCACCACGCAGACTAGCCACCACCAGATCCTCACCGCCGCATCGACACACCATCTCCCCACCACACTACCACACGCCATCACACCACCACCACACCCCACCGCACCACACCATCACACCCCACCACCCAACTACCACCGCCACTACCACCACCACATCACACCCCATCACGCAGACTAGCCACCACCAGTAACCACCAGATCCTCAGCGCCGCATCAACACACCATCACCACACCACTCACCGCCATCCACCACCCTCACTACTACAACACAACCTCCACCATACCACCACCACACCCCATCACACCGCACCACACCACCACACCTCATCATACCACCTCCACACCCCGCCACCCAACAACCACCGTCACTCCCGCCACCACACCACACCCCACCTCACAGACTAGCCACCACCAGTAACCACAAGATCCTCACCGCCGCATCGACACACCACCACCCCAGCACACCACCACACGCCACCACACAACTACCACAACCACCCCACCACCACCTCACCACCACGCACCACCACCCCACTACCGCCGCCACCACCGCCACCACACCCCGACCGCGCAGACTAGCCACAGCCAGTGAGCAACCACCAGAACCTCACCAGCACCATCATACCACCACCAGTCCACCATCACACCTCACCACACCACTCACCGCCACATACCACCCTCACTACCACGACGTCACCACCATCATACTACCACCACACCCCACCTCACAACACCACTCACCGCCACCAACCCAGCCACCCCACCACCTACCACCCCCACTACCACCACATCACCACTCCTCGTCCTCATCACACCACCAAACCCCACCACACCATCACCACATCACCATCGCCACAACACTCCGTCCACTCGCCACCACTCTCACATTTGTAGATTATAACATGCGTCGCATGTATGGTGCACTGGTACCTGACTAGGCATAACAGTTTCCGCTTACAGATCTACGAATTAATGAGATCCCGCCTCGAGCTTGGGTGGTCTAAACAACTTGAGTACATGCATCTAGTGCTAAAAACTGGGGCCCGTTTCACGAGTATTAGTATTAGGCTAATTGTAGGTAGTGGATTCTGGTTTTCAATAATCAAATACATAAACACGACGTACGACACGACATACAACATGACGTACGAGACGACGTACGACACGACGTATGACACGACGTACGACACAACGTACGGCACAACGATTAGCCTACAGGTAAGTATACTTGAAACGGGGCCCAGAAGTACATGCATACTGTAGCGTACATGCTAAGTCACAGCTTCTAGAATGTTTTTCGCCAACCACATTACCAAAGACATTGGTATTACATAAGAGGTAGGCTTGTGTTTTCTATATTGATAGTAATATGCTATAGGCTACTAGGCTGTGAATACAGAATATTCACAATTAAACCAGGACTGTAGTCATTATGTCGTAATATAATAGTCTACTGTTACTTACAAAATATTTGCGATTATATTGACGTTTTCCACCTATACTCTTCAACATTAAAAACTGACCCTCTATTATAATAGGATTTATAATGGTATGGAATAGGGCATGGTATAGTGGGTGTATGGTATGGTGGATGTATGGTATGGTGGGTTTGGGGTAGGGTGTGTGTACTATATGCACCGTAAGACTTACGCCGTAAAATTTACGGTATAATACCGGCAGCACAGACGCCAGTATAATACCGTAAAAAATACGGTATGCGCCGTAAAAAAATACGGTATGCGTGTTTCTGCATTTAAATACGTTTATTTTGACGTGACTATCATGGCTCGTTTAGTGTAGTGGATCTGTCCACTGACTGCAATGCAGAGGGTAGCGAGTTCAAATCCCGAGAGTCCATTTTTTTTCTTAAAGGCTTTGTTCGCTTCTATAATTGGCATGAAATAGAAGTAATATTTACTGCTCCAATACACACTGGTGTGGACTGCCTCGTGTGACTGGCCTGACCTCTAGGTGACATAATGGCTTTAGCCGCACCTATCAGTCAGATCAGTGACCCTCGACAGTCCACACCACTCTCTATTGCCCTCGCGAGCAGTAACTATTACCATAGTTAGTAATTAGTATAGTATAGTATATATACTTCCTACATATTATGCTGACCTGGTACAATTAGTATGGGAGTTTCTGGGAGAGATTTCTCGTGTTGTTCAACATCGTGTGCGCTTGAAGACGCCTGCAACATATTGATAGTATATTAGACTTGTCACTCGAGACACGTGAATGACTCAACATCACATCAAAGTGGTACTGTGTGAACGGTTACCTTAGTTGGGGAATGGGGATGCATCTGTTTAGTGGTACTGTGTGAACGGTTACCTTAGTTGGGGAATGGGGATGCATCTGTTTAGTAAGAGAAAGGTCACAAATTCGAACCGCGGCCGTGCTGCATTGACAGGGTTTAGGTTATGGGTTCAATTCCCATAGAGATATCCGTGTGTCTTTCTTTTGGGTATGACAGCATAACCATAGCATCAGTCCTCTCAGCTGTAAACAGTTATCGAATCGATGAGTATTTCTGTGGACACATAGGAATTTGGATTGGGGGAGTAGTGTGTTATAGGGGCATGCTAGCTCTGAGATGGCTGCTTTTCCATCAGTACTTCTACCACCCCTGAGATGCAGCAATGCTTTATTTATAGACAAATCTATCTATAAGATAGTTAAGCCTATATAGTTCAGCGCAAAACTGATATGCTCTGATTGGATGGCCATGTGACCTTATTGGGCGCCAAGCAGCCTTTATGGTACTATAATTTAAAAATCACGAGCACGAGTTTTGTTATATTATTAATTACTAATCAATTGTTAATGGTCGCTACATTATGTATATATTCATGCACATACGATGTTGTTTGGCCAGATAATTACAATTGTGTGGGGCTGTTACCTGAACAACCCAAGCATAGTTAGGTGATAAAAAAGGACATGTAACAGTAACATCATGTATGACGTTGACAGTTAGCACAATGACATGAGTGATACGTATCAAAATTTTAATGAATTTCACCCAACTATGATGTCGTTATGGGTTGTATAATTAGCAATAAATTTATTTGCCTTCTGCGGTGGCCAGAAATTTTTGCGCCAACAATTCTCCGTTTTAAATTATCCATCTATGACGTCAGAGGGCGTATCAACATAACTGGTATGAAACCATATAGTTCCTCACCCAAGCTCAATTAACTGAGGGGTTTGTATACAACAAGCAGTATTCCTGGCAGCAATTGAATCCCACATCACCTCAGTGTAGTAAGCCGAATTATCGAATAAATAAATTGAAATTTTTTGGCCATCCCAAAGGCCTGCCTTTTATCGACATCAGCAGGTGAATATTATTTACTTTTACTTTCATAGTATAGGTTGCATGTTGATAGGACCCAAGTATTATAGAAAAATAAGCGTATATACATTCATGGCAGTGCTAGTACACAATGGGCTAAACGATGCTTTTGAATGCCAAACTGTCTTTGGAAGTGGCTGTAATGTTGGTGTAAGACAGAAAATATGTCATATAAACCGTACCGAGAACATAATGCTTAGTATTATATTTATTGTTTATCGTGCATATGTGCTTAGGTATTGACCCATGATCATGCTTATCATGTTGTTGACACATCACTCTAAAATTCATCCCAGATTTCGCAGACATGCTCCACAGGGATTTGAAATTGAACGCTGGCCACCATCAAACATGATATGGACCCGAGCAAAGGCAACTGGTCAGTATGAGAGCGTGCATTGTTTTTTCTGGGATCGGTAGTCATTTATATGTTTGATGAACATGAAAATACTATATCAAAATGTGCTGCTACAAATGGTCACCCCATCGATATATCTAATGATACATGCCATGTTCGCACTAGCCTTTCAGATTTTTAGCCACATTTTTCCCAAACTCAATGTATTTCATATCGTCGTCACCGAGTCAAACGGACGTATAGTCAAACAGACATAAAAAATAATTTTTCACAGATCTCAAAAAACCGTTTTGTCAGTTACCTATACAGTATACATTGAATTTAACAAATTTGCACTTTATAGTCAACTATAGCAATCTATCGACAGAGCTGTGGTGGTGTTTCAAATCATTTTATGGCTTATGTAAGCCTAAAACGGTATTCTAGGCCGAAATGGTAGATACCTCCACTTGACTCCATTAGTTTAATACAGGAAAAAATCTAGGTGACAATATGTGACAGTTAAACAAACGTATCTACTGCAGTTTAATGTCCGTTTGATTGGTATTTTTGTTAGATTTTGCTTAATACTGCGGAAAATAACGCTAGAGTAATGGCCCTTTGGCAGGCTATGAAGGGATACAAATTGTTTACGTCCGTTTGACTATACGTCCATTTGACTCGGCGATGACGATATATAACTGTTCTGATAACAGGTAAAGTATATATATGTAAAACTTACATCAACTCTCTTGAAGATGAGGGCCTTCTTTTCATTGAAGTGGGCCATGAGTACGAGGATGACAAGTAGATCCGCGTTGTCATTTTCATCGACGGCAACAGTGAGATTATACTGGACCTCTTTGTTCGTTGACCGTTCCCTGAAGTATTGGATGATCTTGGGTCCCTTCTCTTGTAATTGACTGCGTAGCTGAGCGAGAATGGGCACGTCTGTGAGGACCCTGAAGTGACTTAGCAGATATCGCGCAAGGAACAGAAACGGCCAGTCTCTTTGTAGTTCATTAAGTGGCATCGATAAATTGATGCTTTGTCTCTGAAGTGCATATGTGTTGGTCATGAGATTGTCCACTTCTCCACGTAAGGCTCCTGTAGGCCCCTCTTGGGCATACAGATCTTTCATTCTGTCTCGTCCTTGACTCAAGGATTCCTCATCGTCCACGATTGGACCCCATTTTACGCAGCCATATTGGTCCGATGGAGAGCCCTGCTTTACATGTTCTGGGTCATCAATGCGTTTTTTGGGTGTCCTTCGCAGGATTGACTTCAATGTACCAGTATTTCCTCGATTTAAATTTTCAATTCGGTATTTTAATTGAGTTATTAGGCTGTTGACCCCCGTGCCAATTGGTGGTTGCCCTACGGCGATGATATCAGCAAACGAATTTGGATACCTCTTCACAATACCACGAGCAATAATTCCACATTGCGGCTTGGTTGGGTTTGGCGAATACTTGATCATCTCATTTACGACTTCACGGACTAGTCGGCGCCTATCGTCGGGTGTTGGGCGTTTGTTTTGCGCTAATGCTGTCTTTAATGACTTGGGGAAGTTTTCTAACGGCAGCTCAAACTTATCAGGCCAAGATGCTGAGGTATATGCTGAAAATATGAGAAAAATTGCATCAATTACATTGGTCTCAACATGTAGATGCCTAGGACATGTGTTACAGGAGCACTGTTAATTATAGACTTTCCAATTTTTACCGAATTCAATAATTATCAGACCACAGGCCTGGTTTAGACGTGAGTTAGTTTTTGGATTTTGTAAATTTTACATTTTTTTAATGATCCTGCGCAGTAGATTTCATAGCTGTCGAGTCTGTGTTGAGTCCATAAGACTTTGTGCATATACATATTTTGTTATTACAATATTAAGAAAATGTCTAGACAATAGAATTATCTAAACATGACACTTAACACGTACAATCTTGTTTAAGTGATTCATGTTAAATTTGTGTTTTAACTGTTTTTAGACTTACTTTAGTGTGCACAAAATTTCACATTTAACGATTCCCCGCTTTGCGTGTCATGTGACGCGCGTGGAATCGAATACACGCCATACGAAACTTTTCTATGGGTTACCATGGGCGTTGCTATGGGGTTGTCAATGCCATGGGAAATTTTTTTTCTAAAACACTCCCCTATCACAGTAGACCAAGAGTGTGAAGTTTCATCATAATTGCTTTTGATGAAAATGACGTAATAGGCCGCCATTTTAAAACGCAAGGGACAAGTATAAATCTATTATACATGTACAAAATCGCCAAGTTTCATTTTTCACAGATATATATGTAATAAGAAAAGTTGTTTCAAAAAAGGTACACTTTTTCAACTTTTGGCGGCCATCTTGGCGGCCACAGAATAATTTGTCGTACGATGTTCTTTATATTGGCATAGGAACTTAATTTAAACATGCATTATTAAGAAAAGTAGTTCCAACGTAGATTACCATTGGACCTAACGGGAATAGACCTAAAGGGAAGTCCTGTTAAAAGTAGTAAAAACATACCTATTTCCACTCTGGACAGCAGTGCTAAAAATCCATATTTAGGTCATGTAAATTTTGTGTTTTTGTTTTGGTTGTTCATATATCAATGTTTAAATGTAAACAATATAATTTATTAATTTATTTAAAATTACATTCTGAAGCTCGTAAAATACAATCTATCAAGAGATATTTGCAGGAAATAACTCCTGTAAGAGACAACATTTTGCGGTCACACTAAATTACTCAAGTACCAACTCAAAATGAATTTTTATCGCTGCTAGAGTGGAGATATATAGGTGATGGACATGTGGTTTTACTAGTAAAACACAGGTGTTAAACTATATCTAATCGACGGGACTGTACATTTAACAGGACTGTATAGTATGTCCTAGCATGACACGGCCTATCACGGCATGGATTAGGATTGTCTGCCAGCGGCCTGCAACCATTTTTACTCGCGGAGAAAAATGTTTCTCCTTAATACCTTAATCAATAACCATGCACATGATTAGAGGTAAATGGTTAAAATGTAAAGTAAAGCGCTTAATTTGTATATTGCCCATTAAATTAGATGTTACGCCGTGCTATAGACCAGACCTCTGTGCTGATCATCCTTATGCAGTACACTATTTGAAATGGGCTACCTTACACAAGGGTCGGAATGACAACAGCAGCAAATGACATTGACACTTACGACCGGACAGACATGCAATGTCATTTGGCCTTACTTATGGGTTAGGACCTTGTGTCTCAATAGATTACCATACGAGGGTCGGTTGAAAAGTTCGTAGGCTCACCATGAAGCAATTGTGATAGATGGATGAAACTTTGTGCGTATTAAATTCAACCTTTCTGATGAAAATTGGTATGCTTTTTATGTAATTTTATGTGTGACAGTTTGGTGCGGCCTTCTTTTGTCTGTACTACAGTATTCATAACAAATGGACAAATTTGCCAAGATGGTCTCATAAACTGCCAAAAGTTTTCAAACTTATCCAGACAACGACGTGGAATATTTTATACTGTAATATAACTAGTGGGCCCACTGCTTCATGTTCATGGCAAATTTGGAACAATCGCGATAGAAATGCACTCGTCAAAAGTGCATTATGTTATGCCTTTTAGAGTGATATACAGTATTAAAGGAAACTTTTGGTGCTAAAAGTATGTGAATACATTAGGATTCCAAGAGGTCGCACATTTCGAAAATTATAGCTCAGTGAATCAAGAAGAAAGTAGTGAATGACCTATTTCAACTTGAAAAGCCAATTATGGTTATTTTTGTGATGTCGCCCTCGCCCTATATAGACAAAATCATAGTTTGTGCTAATAAATTGAACAAAAAATCAGGTGTTCGAGACAAATACGGGAACAGGTCACAGGAGTGATTTTACAGTCAGTTACATTGTACATAAAAATACCGTATTCTTAGCCCAGTTATTATAAAAGTGGCCAGTTCTTCTTTGAAAACTTGTGATACACAACCCTGTACTGTTTAAAGGACAAAACGCGGGATTGGAAAATGCCGTTTTTATTTGCTTATAAAATGCTACATTAGTACAGAAGTTCAAAATTAGTTGTGCTACACTTGTTAATGATTCTCTAGATTCGATGCTATAAAATTGGCCAGTTCTAATCCGCCGCCAAAAACGATTCGCAACGTCACAAAATTTGAGTGTGAAAATGCCTTTTTTGTACAACATATTCAAAATTTTAATTAGTTATTTTACGGGATGGATTATGCCTATAATATCAATGCATCCAATTTTTTTTTTCGTGACGATACCATTACCAACCCCGTAATTTTTCCTTTGATGCTATGTAAATTATGTGTTTCAATATACTGTACAGTTAATATTGAATATTATAAGTACGATACTGGACTTACTGTTAACATTCACTACGTTTGCTATCACGTGATCAAAACCGCTCTACCGTGACGTCGCCGGCCGTAGGCGCGTCATTCACCTGACGAAGGGCGCGA
>WNLI01185305.1:0-13516 GCA_025802215.1 Wirenia argentea | reverse complement strand
GGTGGATTTTGGGTTTTTTTTTTTATTTATTTTTGGTTGGGGGGTGGGGGGGGGGGGGGGGGGGGGGCACGTGCCCCGCTGCCCCAATGGTAGCGACGCCACTGGTCACATCCACATGTCAATGAAGGGATGACAAATGACAATAGTAAACAACGTACATTTCATAGTACATCCGGATATATCTGCTTTTGTTCGATGACAACCCCACGACAAGAATCCTGATTAAAGTGCTAAGTAGTAAGTATCTTCAGTGCTTCACAGTAGGCCTATAGTTTGCATGTTGGTAAGCCCCAATTAGTATAAACAAATAAGCCTACGTATTTACTTGAGTCATGACTCATACATTGATTACATTCATGGTAGCGCTTCTTATCTCGCTATACGCAACGTGCTAAACTATGCTCAAATGAAAGCCTCAAGTAGCACTGTAGCAATCAATAATGAATCAATGAAAACAGGACCAAGAACAGTGATCATGGTGTAACAGTAAAGCATTATACAGTAACAGCCTTCTGCGCGACTCCTCTCATTAAAAAACGTCTCATGGTTTGATCCTCCATACTTTGATGATAGAGTGGTAAAGTCATGCGTCATTCCCATGGTTATTGGTTCTAAACAAACCAAGCCACTCCTCACAATTTGCATAGCTTGGGTACAGTCGTCACGGTTAGGCGCGTTTGAAAATTTAAATTTTCCGCCCATTGGGCCTTGACCAATCCAAGCCGACGATACAAAATGCATTTTGATTGACAAGTTGTGTAGAACCAGTAACCATGGATATGTCGTCATCGCTTTACCATATATATTGGATAATGCCGCTGTGAAATGTGTTTCTTTTTTTGTCTAGTATACATTACATTGTATTTTACCCGGGTTTTTAAAAGAAAATATCATTTATTTGTTTGCATACACAGACTAACAATGTGAATATTAACATAACAAGAAAACAACTTGGCATAGATTAGATATGTCAAAAGATTTCAACACTATTTATATAATAGTAGGCTATTAGAGCAATGAGAGATGGAAAATCAAATTTTTGTGATGAAAATCGAAATTAGGTATAGAAATAACCCACTGGTACACTTACGTAGATTTGTAATTGTGTACATTATATTAGGAGCAAAATCATTCCTAATTTGGTGGCCGTCAATCCTCAACTACGTTTACCTGCTGTATGCCTTGTCCGGAGCTGTTGTACCATTCAAAATACATCCATAGTAAACATCAGTCAAATTCCCGATACACGGATACCAAATTTATCTACTGTAGGGGCAGGTGGATATCTATTTCAGTGTAGGTATGTGAAATACGTTTTGATCGCAAATGTGTCGCTCCAACTCACATTTTACGACAATGTCCAGCCTTTGACCGACATTGCCACTATGGTTTGGTCGAATGGCATCCCATATCATATCAGCAATGACGACTGACGAGGCAAACAACATTGCAAGATATTTCTCACTGATTGACAAGAAAATTTAATGCATTGCATTTTGTTTGTGTGTTTTATACTGTATACTGTTTTGCTTATATGTACCACACTGTTTTTCAATTGTGTTCATCGCTGTATTAATGGTCTCACGACTGATTGTGAATATTATAGATAGGAAATGTGTCGTATGACCCCTACTGTTCTTTCTTGTTCTTTTTGACCAAAATATTTGTTATTGACAAATAATACGGTCAGGCATGGTTTAGTAATTAGGCAAGTATGTTAGCCTTGATAGGATATAATTTCATATAAACTACATTTTCAATGAGGATTCTTCATGAAACTAGGGAGTCATCCTTTAGGGCTGTTACGTTAGGGACAAGGTCATCACACGACAAGGTCATTACAGGACAAGGTCATTACAGGACAATATGATGACATGCCACACATTGGTTCTAAAACCACAGCCACGAGACTGGCGGTCACCGGCGATCATCAGTAGTCTCAAGAAATCCGCTGGTAGTGGATGACAGGTGAGAAAGTAGTAAGTCATAATGGTCGTGTTAGAAATAGCTAAATTAGAAACGGTATAATATGGTCTTGTTACTTTTTACAAAACCCAACTGATTCTATATATAGCCGTGTATTATTCACAATACAGGGGGTGAGTAGTGTACTGTGCAATAGTATGTACAGTGTACATATATTTTTTATCGGGATACTCCAAGTGAAGGGGTAAACCTGTGAGGTCCCATAGGAGGATAGTTTGATGTACATTGCCTACTCTCTAGGTGAAGGGGTAGACCTCAAGCGGTCCCATAGGAGATAGGTTGAAGACTGCCTACACTCCAGCCAATGGGTGCACTCCACGAGGTCCCATAGGAGGGTAGAAACTATCTGCCATTAAGCAGGATGATATCCACTTAAATTATTTTAACCCACTTGCGAACATAGATGTGTCAACGGCAGCATAACTGAGGTAAGATGGACAAAGGGAAAAAGAGGCGAATTGTTTTGATTCACTTCTTATAATTAGTGGGCCAATGGTATTAATCTTACTCTATTTTACAGCAGAATAGATTTCTATCAAATTTGCATCATTTACATGTCCATATTTATTTATTTATTTATTTGATTATTTAATTTATTATTTAAAAGAAGGTAGCGTATTGACTATTGACTACATTAATTCCAGCAACATAATATTTAAGTCAGTTGCCCTCTACGTATATAACAATAGCCTATAATTTAAAGAAAAATAATTAGCCTATTTATTAGTAATTTGTAATTATTAATCATACAAGATATATAAACGTATATATACAATATTATGTATACAGATGTGTGACTAGTCTAGGCTTGCCCTCATCGGTAATTCCAGCAGTAATGATGTAACTTGGGTTATCGCAATGGGCCGCAACGAGGCCTACATGAATGGGTTCAAGCTCTCCCTCACATAAACTTAACTGAACCCAATGTACTATAACAATAAATTAGAACGTGAGTAGTTGGAATTTCATATGTCTATATATACAGTGCGTAAAAAAAGTACGCGCGTTTGAAAACTGAACTCGTATTATGTTTCGCATGTCTTCCTTACGCCACCGGAAAACGTCGCAGAGAGCGAATCATCAACGCAGTCGGGCATTCCGCGAGATGCCCGATATGGAACGACGAGCACACGTATGTCTTGAAATACAAGGACAGTCATGTTGAAGGACAAAATATGTAAACCATTATCATTATTATGTTCACTTTCACTGTTACTGATACATTATCATTATTATTTGTTGTTGCTATTGTCATTGTTACCAAATTTTATGTGTATAATACGTACCTAAAACTTGTACCAAACCCATTCCAACCACACTGTACAAAATTAGCTATATCTCTGCAATTTTTCATCCTATTTTGATCATTCATATCTTTTTGAAAATCTGAGTAGTTCCATTTTCAAACGCGCGTATCGTCATATCTCTATCTTACATAGTTTGCATAATGTATGCAGAACGGCGGGTTTACTTTTTTGATACGCACTGTACACTACCGACATATCAATCTTATCCAAGAACTATGGTGTAATAAAAATAGGGGGTCATCGACTTGGTTTCTTCATTTATATGTCGCATTTTAGAACCTCACGATCCGCCGAATATCGGTCTTACATCATGACTTCGTACAATGACCGTACTACTAAACTCACCATAATTTTTACCATGTTTTCAATAGAATATTTTCATGTGCCTATGAACCAATGTACTTGCTATTTTGCACAGTGATATAAGTTGACCAAATGAAAAAAACTGTAGGCCTAGAGAGTTTCAGAAAAATCGAAACACATTTTAAATTTTGACCCAGCTTAATGTAATCCCTATTACTTCACTCTTAAAGACAGTAAGTGATTTAGCCATGCAGGCCGCAGGGTAGTGGTTAGCACGCCGGTTCCTGTCAATAGGCGAGCACTTCAGCTGCTGGTTCGCATCTAAGCTGCGACGATTCGGGCTTGCAAACCCGCATTTGTGAGATGGTAACATGGACAGATTCTGAAAGTGCGGTATATAAATGCACACATACTTTTTTTTATATCATAGCCAGTCATAGCAATATCTAATTCATAAAACTTATTCATAGAACATTCATGTGCAGTGTGTCCAGTTCTGGCAGGTACAAAGGGTCATTCAGTAAGTTCGTAAAATAACCCACACAGAATTGAGATGTTGCCGCTAAATTTTACGAACATGTAATATATTCATATCATATGTAGCACGGAAAATATTTTTCTTTATATTCCCAATTCATTAAAAAAGTCGGCTACATTTACAATTTTGTGTAATATTAATTTTGTACTTGATATTTAATAATTAATATTTCTACATTGTTGAAAGTGTGTAAGTAGGCTGGCATATTGGGATTATCGTATACATACTGTGCACACATAAAATAAAAGATTTCATATTTCTGCATTATTTATTATTACGATGTGATGACATTGGTATATTTCTACGCCAACATTTTTTTATATCAATTTCAGTGCGTAAGTATAGCAGCTTTTATTTTATCGCATCTGTAAATATAAGGTTTAATGTCGTGTGGATAGAATGCAATGAGTCCTAAATGTGACGTGATATGTGGCATTCCCTATGTGCCCTAAATGTGGAATGTGATATAAGGCCTAAATGTGGCATGAGCTATGCGACCTCAATGTGGCATGCCCTATGATGCCTAAATGTGGCGTGTGCTATGAAGCCTCATTGTAGCATGCTCTTTGTGGCCTAAGCTCTAAATGTGGCATGCCATATGACCTATGTAAATGTGGCATGTTAATGAAGCCTAAATGCAGAGATCAACAGTGGCCCGTGCAATGAGGCCTATATGTGTTCACTTGATTACACAATGCAATGTCATGTCATGTTTGGTCCCATTCACGTACAACGTTACAATGTGTAACTATAATAGGGTATCCTAACAATCACAATGCATCAGCAGTAGCCTACTCTCAAGCAGGAAACCCATGTTCAAATCTCGCAGGGACCCGATTTTTTGGTAAAATATTGCCACTTATTCTACCTAATTTGCATACAATGTTAGCAGATCCATGTTTACACCTCGGCATTCACAGACCAACTGACAACATAAAATCTAAGTGTTCAACTTGACACAGAGTTCCAAGTATGGCCACCACGGGTACGACAAGTAGGCTGGTGCAGTATTTGTTTATATGTCTCTCCATACCTGGGCTTTATAAAAGTGGATGCACTTCAGCTTTAATGAGGCCTAAACGTGGCCTGTACCTCCCTAAAATTAAGTGTCTTTGATGTACACCCGATTTCACTGGTGTTTTAATATTAAAAATATTACTGAGACATTGTAAATAAATGTTCGATGGAACGTAACTTCATTTTTACAAAGCCTGTAAGTGTAATAATGTTAAACTGCTATGAAGTCATAGTTTTGACTACTTTTAGTTATATATTTAGAGCTTTTGCTACTTTGGGCACATGATTAGAACAGATAATCTGTCTATGAGGTGGACAGTTGAATAGGCCGATTCTCCTTAAACGTTTGTTTTATAGCCTAACAACATCCTTTCTATCCTAATAATGACCTTGAAAAACAATTGACATTTATGTTCACTTCTTACAACATAATTATACAAAAAATAAAACACATACGTCTTTTGGATCCACTAAAATTAAAAAAATATATATATTCACGAAATGCATCAAGTAGGCTGAAAAATATAGTGACCCTTCATATATTAGACATTTTAGACACAAAACAAGAAAATCGTTCGTGATTACCCCTCTATCCCCTAAATATAAGGTCATAAATCATAATGGGCAATTTGAAGATCAAATTACAAATTGTAGTAGGGTAGATGGGGGTAAAGTGAACAACTTTTACAGATAATTATTCACTATTTAGGAAGATGGGAAGGTGAGTTAATGTATATTATTTTGGCATAAAATGTCTTGCCTAATGGTTGGAAGTGTTTTCTACAGGGTGTATCAAAAAAAGGAAATAAGATTTTCCCGGCCTGTTGTGAAAAATGGGGCAGGCCTATCGTCACGTGCTATATATATCATATTAAAGGCACATGTCTCAGCTTTTCAAAAAGCCATCAAACATGAAAATCGGGTGAGGGATAACGAAGATATGGTACATTTTGTGAGGTCATGTAAAACGTGAGCTGCACCAAGTTTTATACGTGTATGATATGTCTAACGTTAAATATAGCTGAAAGTAAACTACGGCTTACAATGCTGTACTCAACACGTTTATTTTGAATCGTATCGGACTGCATATATATATATATATATGTGTCCCTTGAGCCTCTACGTGTCCACACACCATCTACGTGTTTCCACCCACTTCTCGGCACGCTGAGGCCTGCCTTATCTCTGGACGTCATCATAACTCGGTCGTTTCGTGATTTCCAGGCGGTCGCTCGCATAAAAAAAACCACATAGCTCAAGTCCGACGATTTTTATCAAAAATAACATAAATGGAGACAAAATAAGCTTGAATAATAAAACTATTAGCAACGGGAGGCGTGGTATAGGCTACACGTCGTTGTCTGTTCATAGAGTACTGTATGTCAAAACTTGGTGCAGGGGCCTTTTTATATGGCCTCACAAAACGTGTCATATCTTCGCTATCGCACATGGGATTTTCATGCTTGATAGCTTTTTAGAAAGAAGAGAGATGTATCTTTAAAATAGTACATACCACGTGACTATACACTGAGTATATTTTGCGTTATCCCCCTTGGAAATCTGTTTTCCTTTTTTTGATACACCCTGTATATTGATCTTCACCGACAACTTCCCGCCAGTTGTACATAACACCCGAAAATATATCTGTCCTGCTTTAGGTTGATGATCTGGCTGTAGGCCTATGCACCTCAACCGAGAAATAATTCTTGGTCATCTTCAAAACCTCCTGTCTACCTACCGGTATACAAATCAAACGAGAGATTTCACAGACATTCTGACCGCCTACAAAACAAGGGCAAAATTATCAGCTTGTGCAAAAAATCGCCAACAAAATGCCACTCATCGATATGTTCTTGCTCTCAATAGAGAGAGAGACTCTTCTTTTCTGTCGTCGTACCTTCAGCAACATACGGTCTCCGAGCAATTGTCAACCATCTGCTTGACTGCTTCAGCCTTTGACTTACGGTGGTTCAATGTCGTCTTCTTAAACTATACATGTAGGCTATTAATAGCTGAGCGTTTTATTCCTTAGTGGAATACGACCACATCCCAGTGTGGCATGTGTAAGTGCGACTCATATCAAGGGTGTGCTACCCCAATGGGGCTGCCCGTGACTAGCACTGCAACCTACTGTATGTCCAACACATACAACTTAGATGTTATCATGGTGAGGAAACCGGAGACCCCGGAGAAAACCACCGGACGTGGGAAGGAACATTTCCATCTTCCATTACGGAAGGCAGATCGAAGCTCGGAGAATTCCTACGAAAGCTACCCAGCCCCAGCTGCTCAATTTAGCCACTGAACTAGTGGAGGGAATTAGGGGTAAGTCACTTACTCGAGAGAATTACAGGTAACACAGGGAAAATGCAACAAACATTTGACGCTTCCCAGGCTTGAAACCGGGACCCCTGCCACTGTAGTGTAGGCGAGCACTCTACCACCGAGCTACTTTCCCGTAATGTAGGCTATAATAATTTTGTACATGCCCAAAGTGGCTTTATTGTATTTTTCAGATACTACCACTGACACGTCGGATCAAACAAGTATGGACGTTCTGCAGCTGTACGAAGGAGGTAGCAATGCTGCATTGGTGAGACAGGCGATGTTGTCAACTACCCCTCGCAATGTAAATGCGGTCAATAATAATGGCCAGACGCTCTTGATGTTAGCTTGTCGCGATCGTAACTTTACCCTCGTGAAGGCATTGCTGAATGATGACATAACGAACGTAAATATGCGCGATATCCACGGACGTAACGCGTTATTCTATAGCATTCTTGGTGATGACCAAAATGTTATAACTCTAATGATTTCATCTGATGTAAACATCTACGAAACAGACAACGATGGTTTCACGTACCCGTGGTATGTCTTAGGGTTAGACGTTGTGAACTATCTCTCGAACGCCTGGAGCGGGAGATATGACGACAGAAGCTTTACCAATTATGTCTTGGACGAATTCATAATGCCTCTTAAAAAACTGGCAGCGGCATTGGACCGACCAAAGATCATCAAGATAGTATCGTGTCTGCTAAGAGTTGAGGTACTAGATCACACTGAATTGTTAAAGGTTATACTTCTCGCAGGTCAAGAGGACATAGTTCATTCGATTTTGCATAGAGGAAATGTCCGACTTCATCAACGTAACCAACTGGTATTCATCAGAACTACAATAATATCTGGTAGCAAGAAAACGCTTAAAGTTTTGTTGGAATATTTAGGTATAAACTTAGATTTCTTGTCCGCTGAAGATGTGCAAGCGATTATGGTTTGTGGGTTGCGTCACAATCGTACGTGTGTCAGCGCAATTCTTCTAAGGTATATGGACCATTTGATCAGCAGCGCTTACAAAATCGCCCTGAGTTTCCAAACGCATAAGATTGACGCACTCCCTTTCATACTGAAGAGCTACAATGTGTCGGCAATGTTAAACACGAAAGACAGAAGCGGAAACACGGTTTTCGCCTTGTTGTGTAAATACGGTTCATCCGACCTTGTCGAGGCGCTTCTTGAGCACTGCGAAATCAACTTCAGTGAGTGTAACTATGAGATGATTTCTCCGTTCATGATGGCATTGCGTAATAGATCAAGGGACGTGGCCATCATTTTGTTGAGGCACCCTAAAGCAAAGGTGGACGTCAATCATAGAGACTCGTCGAATATCAGTACGTTAGGTCACGCTGTAATGGTCGGTAATATGGACATGGTACGACTGCTCGTGTCGCATCCAAGCATTGTGCTGACTGCCGCCGATAGAGAATACATTCCGACCGATGCAAGTACTATTATTGATCAATTTCTTAGGTCTAGGTATAGGCTACATCCAGAATATAGCACATTTACTACTGATATACCAATCTATACTACTGATGTATCAATTTATACTCCTGATGTATCAATCAGCGAACCTACAACTACGGAACATGAATCTATACACACTAAAAGTTCTCGTACAAAATCATCAAAGGTTCCCACGCCATCGACCTAGTGCAACTGTTTGAGGGATGAAATATACGGATACATTCGTCACTGTTTGGGGAGAAGAATCGTGTTTCAAGAATTTTCGTTTCTTGGAGTATGATATAATTTCTTGTCTCCTTTGTGTCACTCCCAGGAGGGTGTTTGTTGCTATTATTAAGAGGGTGTTTTCTGGAAACGCCCAGGACACCGTTATTCGAGAGTGAGATATAGTGTGTATATCATGTATTCTTTTTTGGCGTGTTGATTGTATTATAGGCTATACGTATGTTTTGAGAATACTGTAACCAACAACGACGTTCAAATTCATTTCTGAGATGAATGCTGGATGGTATCTCTGATTCCTATATATAACGACACTATCAAGAATCCACCCAACATTAGCAACTGCTGTACAGGCTAGTAGACCCTATCATTGGTGATTTCCATGTCTTTCCTATTGTTTTCTTATACAGTATTATTCTATGTAATATTTGTGTTTTTAAGCCTGTATATATAGTCTGCTCATAGTTTCGCTGTGTAAACTTACTGGGTAGATGTCGTCTGTAACGATACCAATAACTTTCTGAGTTAAACGAACTCCTTAAATATGCGTCGTACGAGACATCGAGTAGACTATTCCAAAGACATTTGGCGGTGGGTCGCTAGAACCGGATTAAGTCCGTTGGTAAGTACAGTCAACATTGTGTATACGGACAGATATCTCAATTTAATGTCGTAATGCACATATTATTGATGTGCGGGCATATTATTATCTAAAGTACAGTACAAATGCATATCGTAGGCAATTATATAGTTCGTTAACATGAAAAGCCAACTCAGGTTACTTGTCTTTGTATATATAATTGACTATTATGTTTTTTCAACAGCTGCGGTTACTGTTGACTGAATTTATATAATTGGCCCTTGACGTTGATCATTCGCATTGCTCTCCCGTTGATAGACAATTTTGTATTAAATAAGATGTTCATATAATTCGAGAATTGTGTTGCCGTGTAGTTCGCTGTACAGTATTATGTATGGTTTGACTGCTAATTGTGTTATCACAGACACGCATTTAGTCTACTATACCCCGCTATATCACGGACACGTGTTTAGTCTACTATACCTCCGACATACCACGGACACGTATTTAGTCTACTATACTGTACCTCCGATTATGACGGACACGTATTTAGTCGATCTACTATACCTCCGATTATGACGGACACGTATCTACTATACCTTCGATATATCAAGGACACGTATTTAGTTTAGAACTAAACCTCCGATATATCACGGACACGTATTTAGTGTAATATACCTCCGACATATCACGGACACGCATTTAGTCTACTATACCTCCGATATACCACGGACACGTATTTAGTCTACTATACCTCCGATATACCACGCACATGTATTAAGTCTACTATACCTCTGACAAGCCACGGACACGTATTTAGTCTACTATACCTCCGATTTATCACGGACACGTATTTAGTGAACTATACCTTCGATATATCAGGACACGTATTTAGTCTACTATATCTCTGATATATCACGGACACGTATTTAGTCTACTATACCTCCGACATGCACGGACACGTATTTAGTATACTATATCTTGGATATATCACGGACACGTATTTAGTCTACTATAGAGTAGTCTATCTCCGATATATCACGGACACGTATTTAGTCTACTATACCTCCGATATATCACGGATATAGTCTAGCACTATATGTCCTACATCCGATGTATCATATATACCTCAGATATATCATGGACACGTGGTTACTCTAGCACTATACCTCCGATATATCACGGACACGAAATTAGTCTAGCACTATACCTCCGACTTTTCACGGACATGTGCTTACTGTTTAGTCTACCACTATACCTCCGATATATCACGAACACCTGTTAGTCTAACACTATACATACGTCGTACATATCACGGACACGTGTTAATTTAGTCTACCGCCAACCTACCCGGGATATATCACGAACACGTGTTTACTCTCCAACCATACGTGCGACATATCACGGACACGTATTTAGTCTACCACCACCCTACCCGGGATAGCCTAATCACGAATTGCGTACAAATCCTTGTATTGGGATTTTTAAATGTTTGAATGTTCATATGTGAAGGGATTCTGAGTTTTCAATTATTCTTAGTTCACGTTTTCTTACCACGGCTGCAATATAAGACCACGGCTGCGATACTTTTCATTTTGGTTTTATTTACACCATAAACGAATAATTTAGAATATTAAAGACAGGTCTTATTTAGCATATCCATCTCTAACAAACTAATAAAAAAACCGAAGAGCAAAGCAGCCGAACACTTGGTAACAGGAGGAAACTCGTACATCATAATATATTTTGTTCTGAATTTTGTATAACGAAAACTATTCAAAACATCCACACAAACCACCAACTATATCAACTACACACGACACTCCCACCACACAACCCTTCTGTGCACCCCCACATACCACAGTCACTATACACCCGATACTCTCATGCAGAATGCAGATACACACCATCTACTGTATACGCTAGACATATTATATATAGTAATATTGTGAACAAATTGTTATTTAGGCCTAATATTGTTCAACTATTGTAAAACAGTATACAATAATACAATAATACAATAATACAGTAATACAGTAATGCATGTGGTTAAACGTATGTACAATAATACATACACACATACACAATGTGTGTATTAATGCGGAATACGAATAAGTACAAAAAACATGCATTTTTACTACTATATAATGCACACGTAGAATTGACATTCCCATTATTTTCAACACGTATGTGATCGGGCTAGAACTAGATTACAGCAGCGTTTAAACTAGCCTGTAACCACGTCTATCTATCGAAAACAACGGCATCGTACTGTGATCATGGGTGTAGGAGCGCGTGTGTTAGTGGGCGTGATGGTTGCCGTGTTGGTGGCGGTGCTGGTGGCATTGGGAGAGTGCGCAGAGAAAACGCCCAAATGCAGTAAGTACTAGCTGAGTAAGTACCCATTTGGTCTTTCGAACGAGACCCTAAACCGACGTGTCATGTTCTCAACCTCACCTTGCATACTGACCCTGAGGCATGTACAAGATCACGTAGGCCTCTTTGGTAAAAAAGAGGTCCGGCAGACCATAATACCTATTTTCTTTTGTTTTCCACATCGGCCATCACTGCACCCTATTTATTTTCACGCAAATGTATGAGCAGTGAAATGGCCGTACAGAGTGCATGGCATACCAAATCCACGATTTCATATAGTTAGCAAAAATAATCGGGCCCTGAAAAAAAACCCCCTAATATAATTTCGCATTTAAATCATTGGTTTAATGGTCATTCTCCGGGTCACTTGATGGTTATTCTACGAGTCACTTGTCATTGCCAAGCGGCGATTGGTCAATTCTCATTTCACGTTTCGGTTTTTCGTTTACTTTTATATGGTACCGCTATATATGTCCATTGTCCAGTGACAAAACTAGGGTATCTTGGTAATGTAAAAATGTAAAAACTGTATTTATCTAGCGCCTATACAAAGACAGTTCTAAGCGCTGTATACATAGAAAAATTTCTGATTATGAATTATATTAAATTTGTTTTAAAATATTATATCACAACATATATTATGGATAAAAATTGATTTAAAAATTCACGAAATTTTAACACAAAATCAAATATCATAAAATACAAGATAATAAACAATGGCGAATTGTGCGTGCGTTGACATGCAGTGACAGAACACCCGAAATATGTCTACTGAGAGTAGATGTTTCATCTCTACATATCAAAGCACTACACAATATATGAAAATGATAACAGTACATGCAAATGATAATTACAAGTATTAGTCGTAGGCCAATCTAAACAAATATGTCTTCAACATTGATTGAAGCTTACAAACGTAAGCTGGGTTCTGATATATAAGGGGAGAGAATTCCAAAGGCGAGGGGCACAGTGAGAAAATGACCTCTCGCCGTACGTTTTGGTTTTCACCTTTGGAATGACTAACTGTGACTGATTAGACGATCGTAAACTCCTAGATGGTTGATATGGTGTAAGAAGTTCACTGAGGTATTGTGGGGCCATGTCATTGAGACATTTGAACACAAACATGAGAAGTTTGAACTGAGATCTGTACTTAACTGGTAACCAGTGAAGTGTTTGTAGTGCTGGTGTGATATGATTTGATCGTCTCTCACGTGTGATGTATCTACAGGCTGAATTTTGAACACGCTGTAGTTTGGCTATCTGATAATCAGGAAGGTTGTGGTAGAGTGAATTACAATAATCTAACTTGGATGTCACAAGGGAGATAACAATTGATGTGGCAGTTTTGTCGGTGAGATATTTTCTTATTCGATACAACTT
>WNLI01185194.1:0-13517 GCA_025802215.1 Wirenia argentea | reverse complement strand
AGTGAGAAAATCGAATATCTAGTGTTTGGTTATTGTAACAGCTACGTGAAGTAGTTATAAGTGAACACTATGTAACAAATGGCGAGTACACTGGCAGGAAATTCACTCTAGAGTTGAAATTGAAACTGAGTGAATAATTATTAATACTGATAAATGGAATAAGAAAATAACGATGACGTCCGAAGATATTCCGCCCTGTGATGAAGAGTACATCACCATATTTTTTGATAACTTTGAGTATGTGGCACAGGAGCAGGATTGGCCTGAGGAGTCGTGGTGTGGTAAGATGGAAGGTTACTTTGGGGAAAAGGCTGTGAGGATATATAACGGTATGACGGTGGACCAACGAAACAACTACGCCTTTGTCAAGGAACAAATAATGGAAAGTTTATTGAAAAGTCCAGGTGAATATCTTAAGGATTTTGTGGAGATGGGGAAGGAAAACGATCAAACCTACCTGGAATACGTCCTCGTAAAGCAGCGTATATTCGTCAAGTGGGCTCTAGTAAGTGGGATGTTGGATACTCACGACTACTACAACACGTTTTTCGATAAACTTATGAAACAAGACTTCAAGGAGATCATAGATGACGAGATGGCAGATTACTTATCTGAGAACGGGATCACAGATCTACAGGAAGCGGCAGCCATGGTGGATAGCTTCATAACACGTCGCTGTGAACAGAATGAAATACACCACACCGAAAACCACCGAAATGATGCACAGAATGGGGAGGATGTCGGGAAGTTGTCGCGACTTCAGGAAGAGCAGAGTGACAGATACGCGGGTGTTGATCACACGGGCACCGACGCTTCCAACAGGTCCCATCGCTTTACTAGTGTGCCGCAAGCAACGGGTGGTGCATGTACAGTAGCGCGCAAGAGTCCACGAAGACAAAAAATATGTTATTATTGTCATAAACCTGGACATTTGAAGTATGAATGTAGACGGTATAGGCGCGAAGTCCAACAAGCAAATGAATTCAGGTGTCCGTGGTATGTGGATGAAAATACTGATTACTCACCGAGCTCCAAAGACCAAACATCTCCTGTGGAACGTGGTATAAATCGTCGACATGGATGTGTTACAGGTCATATGAAAGGCGGTTGCCACACGCGTACACCCGTCAATGGAGTTGAAACAATCACTGTGGTACAAAGTCAAGAAGGAAACGAACGACAAAACTATAATGAAGTGTGTCGTAAACGTTTTCGCGAGGAAAGACAAGGGATGACGTACGGAGGAAAGCGACCAAGTGATGACACCGAAAGACATATTGCCTATGGTAAATCAGTATCATTGGATTGCGAAAATGAAAGGAATGTGGATAACCTGGATAATCATGTTACCAGTAATCATGGACGCAGTAAGCAACATTCCAACGTTTGCGAGGCAACACAATGTGCATCTGGGCATAATGCTGAAACTATACGTGGTCATGGTAGTAGGAGTGCGTCTTGGAATGAAGACCACGACGAATCTATCGGCAACATCATGCATTCGTTGGCGGATGTTTTGTCGAAAGTGGGAATAGAACAACAGACAAACACGTGCAATAGTGGTAATGAGAAACAGTTAGACAGACGGAAAATTATTGTAATTATGTTCTAGAACATAACATGCAGTTACTATTATCATACACATTATGTATAGGTCAAAGTAATGAAAACTAATATGAGATCATTTTTCGGTACATGTCCTCTTTTAAGAGGGGGTGTGTGAGATGATGACATTATGCCTTTATAAATGTTAAAAAGTTGAATTAATGATGTCATCGATAAATGATAGTTGGGGGTTGTGAGAGTTTTTGAATAGCGATGTCAGGGTGAAAACGATTTAGCTGATAGTAATATGATTTGAGTAAATGAGTGATAATGAGTAGTAAGGCAGAGATATAAATAGAGTATAATAAAGTTATAATGTAAGTGATGAGTTAAATAATGAATATGGCTATAGAATATTATATTGAGATGACTTGAAGTAAAATGATATAGCATTAACAAGTAAATAGAGTTGAAAAGTAGAGTTGATGTGTTATAGCGATACGGAATAAATAGTGAGAAAATCGAATATCTAGTGTTTGGTTATTGTAACAGCTACGTGAAGTAGTTATAAGTGAACACTATGTAACAGAGTGTGGTGGTATGGGAGTGTGGTGGTATGGGAGTGTGGTGGTATGGGAGTGTGGTGGTGTGGGAGTGTGGTGGTGTGGGAGTGTGGTGGTATGGGAGTGTGGTGGTGTGGGAGTCTGGTGGTACGTGTGGTGTGGTGGTGTGGCCCTGTAGGAGTGCGGGAGTGTCAGATTGAATGTGGTGGTGACCGTGGTGTGGAAGTGTGGTGGTGTGGGTGTGGTAGGCATACACGCACATGTAATCAAACTCAAATTCAATAAAATATTCAATCAAATATTCAATCAGTCAATCAAAGTCAGTTATACTATTTCTAGTATAGGCCTAGGCATATATTTATAATGGACTGGAGTGAATTTCAAAGTAGGCTACCAACAAAATTGTCCTATGGTGTGATTAGTAGTAGTAGTAAATCTGAACACAAATCTTTTCGTTTATATATATATACTTATTTAAACAGTGGGATATCATGATATTTATTATAATACATAATAAGCAAAACAAAATCTACAGCACTATGATACTGATATATTCATTGTACTGTACAACATAAAATAACAATAGAAATTTGACAATCATAGACATTAATAAAAATAATAATACAAACTTAAAAATAAATAGCACTTAAACATTACTTGGTAAATAAAGTATATAATTCATACAAAAAATCATTATTTCTTTAAAATAAAATAATTTAAAATCTAAAACAACTGCAAGAACATATTACAAGACTGTAACTTGATAATCATCTTAAAATTGATTGAATACTTACACTGTAGATCAAGAGACAGTGCAGTACATTGGTATATTTTCCATTATGTTAAAATCATGTAGGTTACACAATCGTAATATCTACAATTTTTAATCGATCAAAAAATGTTAGAACTGTCCAATAGAAGAATGGTTCGTTCTTGTAGTTTTTAATATTCACTTAAGTTGTCAACTTACGGATTGCAATAATATCGTCAATCATTTTCCGTCACTGGACGCGATGACCGCATGTATGTTTGTGTGAATTGCGATCTCTGTTATTTTGGTGTACATATTACGATTTCAGACGTGGGAGGAAAGAAAAATTACTCCTCTTTCTAATTACCCAAAACATTTTTTTAAATCGCTTAAGAATTGTAGATCTTCTTTCTGATCTTATAATCACACACCTGCCTGTGAATTAAACGTTATACGAATTCCCTGTCCCAGAGAAAACATGTTTTTGTAAATATTTGTTAGGCTGAGATTGATGATACAATTTCAAACAGAATATGAAAGAAACATTATTCGCTTTTCCAACGCTATTGACAGTATTTTGAAGCTGAAGAAATGCAGATGGTGTGACCATGTAAATTACAGTGATTTTTGAGTTATAATGGAAAAGATATCGCTGTTGCCTTTCTTTTGGGGGTCTTGTATATTCAGTATGGATTTAAATTTATTGACATCTTGACAATAATATATACAGTAACGTCTTTCTTTTTATAGACTGATCATGCAAACATTGTGTATATATTATAATTTACTCTATTGTTTTATGTAGAATAATATGACATTATTATAATCAATCATCTACTGTACTAGATACGTTTCACCGGAAAAATACAGTATGTACACTGCTACAAGTTAGCCTAAAACACATACTTTAGTATAATTACATAAACATACAGAGTTGAATAACATTTTGTATAGTAGTTAAGTTTAGCCTACTCTACTTACACAGTACCTATGTTGTCAAACTTTAGTCCATATTACTCCACTAAAGTACATAATTTTATTTGGTAACTTTGACCATAGTGTACTCTTGATTGGTAGACTAGTGTTATTTATTTACAAATTATGTTGTTAATATTTACAAATTATGTTGATAATATTTACAAATTATTTTATTAATATTTACAAATTCGTTTGTTAATATTTACAATTCATAGTTTCATACAAGAAATAGTACATTTTACATAATATCTACGGTACAATTTTTCTTTTAATTTGATACGACTTTGAGACACATTGTAGCAATATAGATCAATGTAACATGATGGTATATAATACCTATCAGTACAGTGTATGAAAAAAATTCTAAACTATACGCCTACCCAATAATCACCATAATAAAATGACCAGCCTTAATCATCGCTAGGTGAACTTAATTTAATGTCTAGGCGATAGGGACACGGTATTTTATTTTAGATTCAATGTAAATTATAAATTTCTATAATAATTTTATTACACTTTTTTACATCTTTGTATATAATTGATACATTATGTTTTGTTACATTATTGTACACTATTAGATACATTGTTTTTGTTTTATACAGTAATATGTAGGCCTACATAAAATGTTTGAAATAATACATATTCACAGCCATGATCTACGTTATTCTGTAAACATTACAATAACATTCATTGTGAATTGGTGACGGCGTATAATAATATGCACCCAATTGTTTTATTTTACTAATAATATAACATAAGAGATAAATCTCAAAATGTCCGACAGCTGAGACACCACAATTTAGTACCTCTGACCACGCATGGACTGTCCAAATTATCATAACACCCCTGACTGATCACCGGCCATATAAGTACTGTAAAACAACGAATGCCGGGGTATTGTTACCTTTGGACGCACAGACTGTCCCAACTATCACAAGACCCCAGACTGATATGTCACAATGCCAAAAGTAGCGTCATAATCACCAGCCATATAAAACAATGAATGTCGGGGTATCGGTATCTTTGATCGTGCGGACTGTGCCAATCGCAACTGGTATTCGCTAAGGGGGATAACCTGACAGCGATGAGAGATGGTTTGTATGTCGTTCTCGTCCATGTGACTTGACTGGTACAGCGCCCCCTGTAGACAGAAAGATTACATACAGTAAGGGAGATAATCTGAGAGATGGTTTGCATGTCATTCTCGTCCATGTGACTTGACTGGTACAGCGCCCCCTGTAGACAGAAAGGTATTTCATATAGTAAGGGAAATAATCTGAAAGGTGGTATTACACACAGTGAGGGAGATCATTATGTGAGCTCACGGTGCAGTGGTTAGAGAGTCACCCTTTCGATCGAGAGGCGTGGGTTCGAGGCCATCCCCATTAGAGACACATGTACAGTACATGGCAACATGGACAGACATAAAGGTGTGGAATAACAATTGTACATATTTTTTTTAAGATATGTGTCCTTGAGCAAGGCATAACCATAGCATCAGTTCACCCAGCTGTAAATGGGTACTGATGAGTGTTTCCATGGCAAAATGATAATTTTGCTTGGGGCAGTACTGTGTTGTAGTACATCTACCACCTTGAACACACAGTGATTTGGAAAAAGACAAATGTACAAATCTACGACTTTACTTTCACTCCGAATTTCAGAAGTTGTTTTTTCCTGATATTTTCTCACACACTTCAATGCACAGTAATGTGCTCATATCTATGCATGTTGGCTGCACAAACAGTATCGATATACAGGGTGGCTCAGAAATAAAGGAGCCAGCGGACACAACTACTATAATATTAATTCTAATTTTCTATTACTATTCAACCAATTTAATTAAAATTCTGTACATATATTTATTTATCATTTCTCAACATCTGCCAAATTTCATTAATATATTCATATAAATAACGTATAATCGTTGGTATATACGACCTGGGTGCTCAAAACTGTAATTACCAAAAACCATAGTATATTCATATTAAAAGTCATAGTAATACACTACTACAACAAAATTATGGATGGTCAAGTAGACTCAGGAAAGAACTAAATATTTATAGCTATCAGTCAACAGAAAATGTGAAAAAATAACTGCAGTTCGGTTCAACAGGTTGACACCGTTCGAGACATGACATCGATGAATCACAACCACATCTCGATTGGTGTATGACCGAACGGCGGGTACATTGAACAGTTTTTTCACATTTTCTCTTGACTGATTGCCATAGATACCTCCTCTAGTATGTTCTTTAATGGTTCCGCTTGATTATCAATAATTTTGTTGACCAGTAGTTTATTACTATGACTTTGAATGAAAATATTCTCTAGTTTTTGGTAATTATCGTTTTGAGCACCCATTTTTTGCATGTCAGGTCATATATACCAATACTTATACGTCATTTATATGAATATATTTATGAAATTTTGCAGATTTGTTGAGAAATGATAAATGAATATGCATACAAAATTTAAATTAAATTGGTTGAATAGTAATAGAAATTATAGTACTTGTGTTCACTGGCTCTTTTAATTCTGAGCCACCCTGTACATTTGTTAGCTCAATTTGCTCACCTGAGGGTAGAGGAGCAGCTTGGAGCCCTTGGCCTCAGCAGGGTGGTACAGCCACGACACCTTCACCACCATTTTGTCACAAAAAGTCTGCCATAGTTGACGGATACGACCCACGTAGGGGAGACTGGGGCGACCCAGGGACAGGAACACGGCGTAGTCACCGACCTGTGGAGTTACAATGTGATATACATAAATACATTTATATACGAAATTATGTGTAGATTACTAATTTACATAGTTCTTATAAACTCAACACATAAACTTTAGGAAAATTATACCTAAAATTGAGTCGACAATTTCGACCATCAAGTACTACGATCTTTATCAAGACATCCAGATTTCCCTGGGCTGGTCACGTCTGGTCTCCTGTTTCCCGCCAAAATCACTGGACGGCAAATTTGGAAGTCTTGATAAAGATCGGCGTACTTGATGGCCGAAACTGTCGACTCAATTTTAGGTATAAGTTTCCTACAGTTTATGTGTTGAGTTTATAAGAAGTTTGTAAATTATTACGTTACCGACACAATGAATCTCTTCTGTATTCTACTGTATGTGTACATTAAATGCCATAATAATGCACTAACATCGGGGGAGTGCGGCGATCGAGGGATAAGAATGCTGTATATTTGACTTGAGTGCTAAATTTCACTAACTGTAGGCTGTAGGTCATTAGTTTGCAACGGTCTCAGCTATTTTTGCATTCATCTTTCCAGTGGTGTTGGAATGCACTTTGGACAAATCAATTACCCTTACTAGCCTCAACCAATTTGTTATCTAAATCAGTATGTGGGTAGCTTTTGTAGTTACTGTATGTTGTTCTTTTGGTGCCCACATTCGGTGGTTTTCTCCCGGTAGTTCTGTTTCACCACCAACTAACTGTCCGCCACTACACAATATACAACTGAGAGTTGGAATTTGCCAGACATAAGTGATGTTGGGGTTCTCTTTCACCTTTATAAGCCCGTCTGTATGACCTTGTAGAAGTATTTCTTGGCACGACCTTTCAGCCCAGAACGACTCGTCCCCTTACCACACCATTCCCACAGTGGGATCTTTATGAAATAGGCCTAAAGTAAAAAGTACGAGATGTGGGGGCTCTTACCTTAATAATCTCGTCTCCCCTCTGTATGGCTTTGTAGAAATATTTCTTGGCACGACCTTTGAGTCCAGAACGACGCGTCCCCTTCCCACACCATTCCCATAGTTGTTGAATCGGCATCAGAGCTGGGAAAATATTTAAAAGGTGAATACACTTGTATTTGGCATTTAAAATTTTATTAGTACGGCTATCTAAAAATAGGAATAATTTGTCCGTTGTCAGCAAAATTGTCAGTGGTCAAATTTTGCTTTATCCGAGCTGCGGTCCCTTTACCCGCCAAATGTTTGATTACAAATATTTCAACACTAAATATTCTAGGGGGGGGGGGGGGTTGGTGGGTGTTCACACCTTCGAAAACCTTCGAAAATGTGTATGTGACTGAACTGGACATGATAGCTGTTTGACAGGGTTCATCATATGATTTATGATCCAAATGTTGTACTTTCGAGACACAGTTTGTGGGATCAATCTGCTCCAGGCTATTTATGGGTTCTCAAGCATCAATGTAGACCTCAGTTAATCTGGCTGTAAATGGGTACCAAATTGAGTATTTGCACAGGGTGAGACAGGGTGAATTGATAAGAACAGTACTTTTATTATAGCAAAGATTGATTTGGGACATAAATGATATCAGAAAATTGCTATTATCTGAAATTGATATTGGAATACAAGTGTGCCAATCACATTTACTGTACATACTGTACTCATTTGTAGAAGATTTAAACTCCGGATTTCTCTGTGGAAGTCATGCCCTCTATAGCTAAGTTGGTAAAGTATCTGAACGGGAATCAGAATATTGTGGCTTCGGATCCCGCTAGAGGCTACATATTTTCAATAAAATATAATATAATTACTATTAACTCACGTCCTGAGTCGTCAGAGTCCGAGGTTTGGCTCTCCTCAGGTTTCGCTGGTTTCACCGGCGCCTTTTTATGAGTCCTTGGAGCGAAGCGCGTATTTTTACCCTTCCTTGCTAAGACACCAAACTTCTTCTGTTGAGTGGAAAACACTGTCCCGTACTTGTTGATAAACCCATTGTTTTCCACCCCAGAATTCTGTTGTTGCTGTTTTATCATATCGAACCCACGCTGTTGTGAGAAGCTTGTCGATGTAGGCGTCGGCCGATTCCACCAGAGATTATCGCGTCGGAAACCTTTGAACGTTGTAGTACTACCAGTTGAGTTGGATACCAATTCGGATTTCGATTTTATGGATAGTTTTTTGCGCGAAACTTCCGAGAATGTTGGTAGTTTTTTGTGCGCGTTTCCGAATGTATATTCGGTGTTTTCGGTGAAGACTTCGTCGTCACCGATTTCAATGACGGACGTGGTATGGTTAACGGGATGGTCAGTGGTGGTTGAGGTGGTACGTCGTACGTCGCTATCAGTAACGGACTTACTGGCGGGATTACTGACTGAATTACTGACCACAATACTGACTGAGTTACTGAGTGAGTTAGTGGTGGTGTTACTGAGGGAAAGGCGGGGCGATTTGTTGTTTGTGCTACGATGTGGAGACTTAGAGTTGGTACGTTTGGGAGAGAGGAGATCGATGTCTTCAGATGGACCACGCTTTCTTCGGGTACAGAGTGTCAGGATTGGTTGGCTCTTGTGGGCTGGGGGTATAATTGGTAAAAAATAGTGATAATAATGTAATGTAGTACAAAACTCACAAATTTTCTGTAGTTTTTACATAGGTCAAATTTCAGGAAATTAAATAGCTGAATAGTTTAATCAGGTACACTGCTGGGACGTCGGCGCTGTGACGTCATTCTTTGAAAATGGTGGTTGGCGATCACCGAAACTGTCGAGGTTCGTAACGGTCGATTGGTAGTGTAATAAAGAACTTTCAAATAAGAAATTAAATACTTTATGAAATGGTAGAATTTTGATGTTCCTAATGCAAAAATTGAGAATGTCAAATATGAGAATATCAAATATGCATAGACTTTACTGTAGGGCATTATACGTACATGCAATGTAAAAAGCAGCAGCATGCAAGAGCAGTAAATTCAGGCTATATACTCCATCTAGTGATGCCTTGCCTAAGGCCACCACAGAGAACACAACAAATAAAGTATGATTTTTTCTATTAGGCCACAGCAGCAGACCACAATAAACACGAGTAAAACTATTTCAAAAATAACATTTTCATAATATAAATATTATTGAAAATTCCGATTTCTTACCAACTTAACATTTGGTTATCTCCCTTATCTTACAAGATAGATAAACATGTAACTATGTAAGACATACCGACACGAGGGAAGCCATTAGGGAGGAGCCTGATGAAGTCAGCGGGGATGTTTCCCGAGTCGCCGTCGTCAAACTCTACACTGATGAGATTCTCGTCTGTCTCTCCGTCTGGACTGCCTAAGGACACGACATTTTATGGGGTTAGTTGGTGCACAGGAAGATAGAAGATTAACATTTCAAGATGTTAGGGTGTGAATAGTTCAGACGGCTACAGCTGTTGATGGTCATTCATTTGAAATCCACCCAGGGCCGCGAGATTAATCTCAGACTGTGTGATCGGCATTTTATCAGAAAATTTATTTGAGTGATTTATTGGTGTACCCTTGGTTTACCAATCCTGCAAAATTGGTACTGATCGCATATTCATCTTCAGAGGCGGATGTATAGGTTGGGAAGTATGGTTGTGCTATTATACGCAGAGCCGTATAATATATTAGTTTTGCACTTTACTTTTTACATGGTGGTTAGTTGGTGCATGAGCAGACTATGTGACACCAGAAATGTGCATTTATACAGTATACCACACTCATAATCTGTCCATGTTGCCATGCAGGAATCTCGCAAACGCATCCCAGTTGGCCCTGGGGTGCAGGCATTCCAGCAGAAACGGCTCCCTTATCTGAGGCTTCATAATTTCAGTGGTTTAGTTGTCTACTGCTGTTGTGTATAGTTACACTACCAGGGCAGGGGTAGAGTAGATCCTGACCGCTACTTTTGGTCCTGACCATGCCATGCTGAACTGCTCACTCCAGTATACAGTACACAGATGTAAAAACAATATGCAGCTTCCTTCTGTAGGACTTGTTTGGTGGTACAGCAGTCTATTATATAAATCTGAACTCTTACCTTTCGCACTAACGACACCAGGATGCAGACAGCTAAACTGATCACTCCAGTACGCACAGATGCGACTCCCTTCTCTCAGGCTTGATAGGTTTGGTGGTTATAGCAGTCTACTACTGTTGTGTATAGTTAGTCTTAGTGACATTGACACTACCATTATACCATGTAATACCTACAGAGTAAAAATAAATCACGGCCCTTACCTTTGGCACTCACAACACCAGGGTGCAAACAGCTAAACTGATCACTCCAGTATGCACAGATTCGACTCCCTTCTCTCAGGCTTGATAGGTTCGGTGGTTTCACATCTAGGATCTGTATAAAACAATGTATGTGTAATAGTAGTAGATGGCAGTATTGCGCAAAGGATTTATATTGAATATGTGCAATATTTGTGACATAGGTTACTGTATACACTCAGTATAGGTATTTAATTTCGCGGGTAGAATATCTCGTGAATTGGTACATTGTGCCATTTTTGCGAGTTTTTTTATTTCGCGTCAGGTCCTACTTCACGTATACATATGCAATTATGCATGCGTACAAAAAATTCGCATGTTTTTAATTTTGTGATGGTTTCTGGAACCTCCTGCCTTGCGATATTTGCCAAATTAACAGACCGTTTGAAACATTGCATATTAATTCACAGTTGTCATTTGTTATTAATAAACAAGCGCAACTCATTAACACATTATTAGTAGAATACATTATTTTACTAACTAATAAATTAGTAATGTTCATATTACAGTCATACATATTACAGGTCTGATATTACGTAGCCTATACTGTACTTGTTTATATAAAGTGTCTGTTACACAACTTTTGTTTTACAAATGTATCCATTATGATTGGTAGGTGATTATTGTTTTATAAAGCCATCAATTCTGGTGATTACTGAATCAGTGTGATGGATGCTATTGTATAATCACAGAAACAATATACACAAGCTCATTATCACATGTGGCATAACTCATTAATATATTTAATGACCCTTCCGAAGCTTTATAGTATATGCTCTCTGTTTAAATACCTTATTGAGAATGAAAATATGGATGCTGTGAAATTATTGATGGATCACCTATCAGCAAAATCATGAGAAATTAAGGGCAAATGTTAGCTGAAGTGTCATACACTTCGTTGGTGGTCCCACGAATGTGATGTCAAAATCGGAAAAAGAAACTCTGGTAACTTAGCCGAAACTTCGTGATAGAAAATGGTATTATAACCAACACGATTTTTGTGAGTGGCAGGAACGTATGTAATGACAATATTGTGTTATTTTGGGATAGCTTTGGAGATATTTTTTTTCTGCCATTTTTGTTGTTGACATTGTTCCTAAAATAATCCTCCAAACACACTGTCTAATTAATGGAAGGAACAACTGTATCATCATCATCATCATTATTAACGCATTAGATAGTTTCAGCCTCTCATAAGGCCATGGCCCAAGTTGCCCATTAAGGGGGAGGGAGTGATAATGTTGCCTCCTCCATAGAATGGCTTCAGTAACTGTAAATCCCATACTGCATGATGATGATGATATACTGTTGTTGTTCATTCCATTAATTAGACAGTGTGTTTGGAGGCTTATATGATAACGATTTAGGCCAGAATGGTCAAAATGTGGTTTGGAGTTACTAGATTTACCTCTTCTCGATTACGTGAGGCGGTAGGTTGGTCAGTGGCTGCTGATCTGGGACGGGGGTTTTTCATTGGGACTGGGATATCAGAAAGTTATATGCCTCTAGGTGACGAAATGCTTAATGTGAATGGTGATACGTGTATGGTAGTTGGTCTGTGGTTCAGCAATGCTCTTCACAATAATTATGTGATGCAAACGAGACAATTGTTATAGGTTAGGTTCAACGTGTGTCGGTTATGTGGAGTAGCGATCTGACTGGAAAACACCTAGGGGTATGTGTGTGGGTTGGTGACTACTTGCATACTGTCAATAGTGACATTAGTCGCTAACCCTGACAGTACATATAGTATACTGTAAGGATGAATGTAAGGTAATAAGTTAATAACTTACAGCTTGCTGTAGAATCTCTTCCTGAGAGAGAATATGTGGCCGAGAGCCCCTCTCTCCATCTACCAGCACTCCATACCTGTTGGGGGCATAGTACAATGTTAGAATATGTGGTATGGTGCCTCTCTCACCATCTATCAGCACTCCATATCTGTTTGGGGCATAGTACATGTACAATGTTAGAATATGTGGCCGAGAATCCCTCTCCATCTACCAGCACTCCATATCTGTTGGGGACATCATACAATGTTAGAATATGTGGCCGAGAGCCCCTCTCTCCATCTACCAGCACTCTATATCTGTTGGGGACATCATACAATGTTAGAATATGTGGCCGAGAACCCCTCTCTCCATCTACCAGCACTCCATATATGTTGGAGGCATAGTACAATGTTAGCCATAGACCCAAGGCAGAATATGTGGCCGAGAGCCCCTCTCTCCGTCTACCAGCACTCCTGGCCATATCTGTTGGGGACATGTTAGCCATAGACCCAAGGCCGAATATGTGGCCGAGAGCCCCTCTCTCCATGTACCAGTACTCCATACCTGTGGTGGACATCGTACAATGTTAGAATATGTGTCCGGGAGCCCCTCTCTCCATCTACCAACACTCCATACCTGTTGGCCAGTGTTGGGGGCATATTACAATGTTTAGAATATGTGGCCGAGGGCCCCTCTCCCCATTTACCAATAGGCACGTTAAGACGGGAGGGATTTGAAGACGGAGGAGGAGTTCCCGTCAAATCCTCCACCAGAAACGACCTCCGTCGTAGATTTTTGTGAAGCACGTTAAGTTTTTGGTTGCAACGGTATTCGTGTTTTGACCTTGCTTGCAACAACACTGTCAGATTCCAATTCCTTCCATCACCGGTAGGCT
>WNLI01185083.1:3020-13540 GCA_025802215.1 Wirenia argentea | reverse complement strand
TGAACTGAAATTTATTTTTCGTATGATTATATAGCCATATCGTTAAATAAACACATACAGTTGGATTTGTATAAATACCTATTATATTTTATGAAATATGCCCATATGCGTCAAATATTATTTTAAAAAATAGGGTGTTCCCTAACTTTTTTCCAAGTGTATATATACAGTGGTAGATACACAATAACATAATGTGTAATGTTAGCCTACTCAGCAGTGCCACGTCGATTCAGGTAAGACTGCGCCGAGTATATACCGTAGCAACCATTGATATCTAATACTATAGCCACAATTTATAGGAATATCACATGGGCGTTTCTACTGAATGCCAATGAGCAGTACTTCCTCAGACCAAACGTAACGCATTTTAAATTTGTAGCAATAACATTGTTTAAACATGAGGAAATACTATACATCATTAAAAAACATCTTCGAGTACGAAAGCACAAGACAAAATACAGGTAAACGGTTAACGAACGAGATTCGTTGATAATCACTCCACACATGTGTTAGAATACGATGTGAGGATAAAACCACATGGATATATAGCTATAAAATACGGTAGTAGTTTAGATATGGTAATACTCGTTCCTTTTCTTCATGGCCTTATATATTTTGCTAAAAATTTACAATACTTATCCTGAAATAAGATACACAGTTTACGGAGTGTGGGCCAGTGTAACACGAGACCAGGCATATGTAGCGGCGAGAAGCGGGGTTGGTGAGTCTTACCTAATAGGACAGGGCTCGCCCTACGCAAACGTGCTTTACTGTTGTCATGCCTGTTTCATATTCACACCATATCTTCCACAAATGTTTTACATGAAATGTTAAAGCAAATGTTGTGTCATTTTTAAGGTCACGGTCAAAGGTCACATTTTTTTTCTAGGAATTGGACTTTTTTTATATGACGTAATTTTTCATGATCTAGATTAGGTATATTGATTATTTTTGGTATGTGAGTTAGTAAATGGTCATACATTCATAGTTTATATTTTCAAGGTCAAATGTCATTTCACAGGGTCATGTACGGTCATTCAAAAATACCCAAAAAATCGGGATTTTTAAAACATGTCAGGACGACCTTGACCTTTGACATATGAATCATGCAATATTATGCAAAGCCCTTATTCCGTGACGTCATACCTACATGTCATAGGATATGTAAAATCGTCAAAGGTCAAGGACACAATTGAAAAAAACAAAATAATGATTTTTTGGGAATTTCCAAGGTGGTCACTTGACCTTGATATGTTGACCTTTGACCTTGGAAATATAAACTATGAATGTATGGCCAGTTGGTAACTCACCCACAACAAATAATCCATATACCTTATCTAGATCATGAAAAATTAAGTCATTTTTAAAAAGTCCATTTTATAGAAAAATCTGACATCTGATTGACCCTTGACCTCAAAAATGACAAGCCATTTGCTTTAACATTTCATGTAGAACATTTGTGAAAGATATGGTCTGAATATCTTCCCTAGTTCTTGATTTATGACAACAAATACATGCACAATTTTTACTCGTTCGGGTTTTTTTTGCAATGGAGTGTATAGCCTATCAATTTACGGACTGGCACTTTAACATATTCCAGTTTTCATTTATCGAGCGATTTCCTTGCTGTCCGTTGAAGTACTTGTCATGTGAGAATGCTTTAGCTTCACCGCGCATTTCATCGTAATTTCCTTTTTCGTATAGATAGATGGTCCTTTGTGGTTTCTTGAGTGATGGCACATGTGTAGTCAGTTTAGGTTCGATTACCTCATGGTCGCTGAACTTGTTGATGCACTTTGCCTTGGACATCAGTCCTGGTAGAGTTGTCACAATCAAGTCGAGTGTGTCTTCTCCACGAGTAGGTATATCCACGATCTGAGATGCATTTCCATCGTTGATGATCTCAAGAAATGTTTGGCCTTGAGCTGGAGCAATCTGATCGTCTGTGATGTTAGGGTAGTTGAAGTCTCCCAGTATATGGTAATGAGGTTTTCTTTCGGTGGTGTGATAAATTTGAAGATTTATAAGTTGTTCTTTCAGTAGATTGATATGGTTAGCGTTTCTCCAGCCAGGCCGATACCAACTGCAGACATAATGTGGTTTTACAGATTTTACAGATTCCTACTATAATATAATACTTTTGTAGGTCATCAACGGGTGCTGATGCGAGAGATTTCTTGATCAGGAGCATGACTCCGCCACCATTCGCGTCCCTGTCATTTCTGTAATGTCATAATCAAGATCGTCTGCGATACGTTCACTAGTGCTTACGCTTCCATCGATTCTGGTTTCTTGAACGGCTACAATTTCGGGTTGTGATATATCCAAGAATGATTGAAATTCCAGTTTTTTGCCACGGAGTCCGTTTATGTTGATGGTTACAAATCTTAGTTCAGTTGTTTTTTTGTTTGTGGGTTCCTTTCTTTTATGAGAAGCATTTTGGTGTGGTTGCGGTTGTGTTGGGTGTATGTCATCTACATCATTTGGGAGCACACTGTATGTAGTTGTGTGAGTAGTTATGCCGCTGTTAGCTTGGTTGACATTTATGTTGGAACATGATGGGCAGTGCCAAGAGAAGTCTGTCAGCTTACAGAGCGCTTTGTATTCCTTTGGGGTTACTTTGCCACACTTTATGTGTGTCCATTTGTCACATGTGTCGCATATTATCGCTTTGTGATTGTCTGTTACGTCTTTTTTACATATTGTACATGGATACTCTGGTGCATTTGTGTTTGTGGTGGTTGCTGTCGCCATGAGTATGATGATGATAGTAAGGCTATGATACATAAACATAGTCAAATAGTATGTACATTATATATTTTGACATAAATTTTTGACATGAAAGTCGTTGAAAATTGCTTGACATGAAAGTCACAAATTAAATTTAGTAAGAGTGTGTATTAATATTTTGACATGAAAGTCTAATATTTACCCGGCAAAAGTTTTTGGACATAAAAGTCTGGAAATTTGCTTGGCGTGAAAGTCACAACAATTAATAACTTAGGTGGGATTCGATGTTAATAATTTGACATGAAAGTCTTGATAATTTGATATTTACCAGTTTTTTACATAACGGTTTGGAAATGTACAAGTTTACGACATGAAAGTCAGAAAAATTTGATTATGGACATGAAAGTCGGTATTATTAATGTGTTGACATGAAAGTCAGTATAGTTAGCTCCTTGACATGAAATTCACAAAGATTTTAATCTATTGCAAAGAAATGAAAAACATGCTTGTACCGGAACAAGCCAAAAGCTTAACGGTGCAGGTGGGTGGGGTGGTGACAATTTTGACCTATCTGTTAGTTAAACTCTTGGTGGTAGGGCCGACACTACCCGGTTGGATGGAGAGTTAACAGGCCTTACTCGGTGTTAATACTTAGCCGTGCTCTACGTGCAATTACTACAATTTTCCCGGTATTACAATTTTTGTTATTTTGAATATTTTTGATGGTTACAGATTTTTGACATGTTCAGTTCGGCAGTAACGTTGTCATGAAAGACATGATGGGGCTTTATGTGACTGCGATATATTAACTATTAATTAAATAAAAACACAGTTTAAAACTAAAAACAATAATATTATTTAAAAACAATTACAACGTTTGACTGGCTGAGTGCAAAGTCTTAAAACATCCTGTCAGATAATTAAAAGTCTATGGCATTATTATCATAAAATCATTTAGTGTTAAAACAGGCTAGACTTGAATAAAAGTAGGCTATGAACTAGTGACTAGTAGGTAGGTGGTAAAATAATTATGGTAGTGGCTTTAAAATAATGGTGATAGGCTTGATAGCATAAAACAATGGGGTGAATCAGGTTAAAACTAACTAAAAGTATGTTTACAACTATTAAGACAGTTTAAAAACATTTAATGAGTCATTAAAATCACTCAGCTGTCAAACGTTAGGTCACCTCGCAGAGTCTTTTTGCACCGAAATTATGAAAAATATTGTGCAATAATTTAAAATAACAATGTAATGATATGCCCTGGTGGTGTATGGGCCCTCTTTAGTGATCGATGGCTTTCTAAAAACGAGTTAAAACTTGGATAAAAAGTTGTTTTTCAGGAGCGATCTAAAATACGTCCGCCATTATCGATCAGCAAACCAGTCGGCAACTTAATATGTTAATGCTAGATGGGACTCTTTGAAACCTGCACTGGACTGCACTCCAGTCAGTCACTCAGTGGTCTTGAAAATTTGTGTCCACGCCCCATTCATCTAATTTCACTGTTCACAGTGCCTATTGGACATTTGTTACAGTAGCCACTGTGCTGGTACATAGTAATTTTTCATATTTATACACGAAACTTACCATTTTCGATGAATTTAAATAAAATTTGTGATCTTTTTTGTTGTTGCCCAAAAGTCTGTCTAGTCACGATCTCCACTCAGGTAGCCTCCCACCTCTCCACACATCGGACTGTCAAAAATGCTAAAGGTACGTTCACACCAACGCTTGCAAATAAAGGGCACGTTCGCACCGACACATGAAATGTGCAGCGTACGAAATGAGCAATGTTGGGTGACTTGGGTTCCAAATTCTCATGGTTCAGAACTTCACAGTTTGCATGGTGCAAATTTTCAGGGTGCCAAATTTCCAGGATTCAACATTTTCAGGATCCAAATTTTCAGCGTTCCAAATTTTCGAGGTTTAAAATTTTCAGTGTTCAAAACTCAGGGTACATAATTTTCAGGGTTCATTTTTCAGGTTTCAACATTCATAGTTCAAAATTTTCATGTAAAAAAATTCAGGGTTCATCGATGAATTGTCAGGGTTAACAATTTTCAGCGTTCAAAATTTTCAGCGTTCAAATTATTGTTAGGGTTTAAAATTCTTAGGGTTCAAAATTTTCAGGGTTCAATATTTTCAGAGTATAAAATTTGCATGGTTCAAAATTTACATGGTTCCAAATTTTCAGGGTTCCAAATTTGCAGGGTTCAAAATTTTCAGGGTTCAAAATTTTCAGGGTTCGACATCTTTCAGGGTTCGACATCTTTCAGAATTTTCAAAATAGTTGCCAAATTTCAAAATGGCGGTAAAACTTCAAAATGGCTACCACAATTATTTATTATTCTGAGATAACCGGAATGGATTTCCACGAGTATATCATTTTGTTGGTTTCATCACGATGGGATTTTTTTCTATTTTGTCACATAATTGTTAATCTCCATATATTGTCAGATATGAAAACAGCTAGAGCAACACTATTTCATTTTTAAAATTAGGGTCACCATACACATAAAGTGAATAAATATAGGGCCAAAGATAGCATAAATTTTTCATTATGTATTGTACAGAGTACAGTATGAGTGGTGGACTCCCAGATAGTGTTACCCCCACCGATGTATTATAAACATTTATCTCTATGGTTACCCCGCGTAACTTCCAGAACTGGTTATACCCACCGGCCACCCCATACGATGAATAAGATTTACCTGGTAATTATATAAACAAGTAGCAAGCAAGTATTTTAAGTATTAATTCACATAAAAATATAAATTTATTAGCACTATACAATACAGTAGTAAGAAAATCTTTCCTTTCGTAATCACTAATTAACATAATTGGTCAATCACTGTCAATGGTTGAGAGGAACCATTAATTTGATGATTGTCATTGTTGGTTGATTGTGTGTTTTTTCAAATTCAAATTGTTATGGGTAATTCCAAAGAATTTTGTATAATAATTGTACTGCCAAGAGTTCCCATACCTCCTCCACTTTTGATTTAGCTACAAATAAGTCACCATAGTCGTGTGGTATGGTAATTTCTCAGATATTTCATCGAGTCTAAATTCCCAAAATTGCCAGGGCGTTGAATTATCTGAAATTACCAACCTTTGGAAAATTAAATTATGAATTTTGTTATCATAATTGATCAATAAATTATAAGTTTGTCCATTGCCATTATAATTGATTAAATGTTGCATGTATATATGTTAAAAATCAAATATTAGTACAATTTGAGTACTTTTTCACAATTTTATGTAAAATATTTACGACCTGATGTTGAAAACCATATAAGTGAAATTCACTTGCCTGAAAATTGGGCACGGTTGAATTAAGTGGGTAATGAAATATCAGGGAAATTACCGTAGTTAGATCGAGTGACTATATTCGTGGTTAGTCAGGAAAAGCTTACTTGTATCTACACGTCCCAAGTTTAATATCACGCCAGACAGATTTATCCTTTATCCTATAGGCTAATCCAGTTTTCATCAACTGTCCTTCCCCGTGTCACCAGACATTTTAGCCATCATTGTTTTGTAAGTCTGTTTCAAACTGTCGTCTTGGGGCTTTGTTTTCTCTTTACATAATGAGATGTATCGGACAGTAGCAGAGTCTGAAAAATTAATTATCACAAACATGTTAGTGATGATGTTACATTATCAAGTGAAAAATTGAAACGGATCCTGCAAGAATGACCCCAAAACCAAGTAAAGGTGGCTTGGGTTGATTCTCAGGATTCCTGAGTCAGGAATGGCACAACTATAGTGTGACTGTGTGAGAGGTCCCGGAATTGATTCCCGACAGGGGCAAAAAACTTACTTTCTCTGGCATCTATTAAATTTGTTGTATTCTCAGTGGCGTCCTTAGGCAATGCATATGTAGTAGCAGAGGGCTCACCTTATGATCTTGGCGTCCAGGGTTCAAATCTGAGTTACCAAAAAACTTGACCTGGCATTTTCCTGGGTTATTGGAATTCTCTACTTACCTCCTACTGTTTAGTGGCTATATTAAGCATCAGAGACTAGGTAGTAGATAGCATTCATAGGAATTCTGCTAGCTTCTTCCCACATCGTTGAGTCATGGAAGTTGGAAAATATCCTACTTACAAATGCCATTCGTCGGGCGAACGCCGAGGCCATTCAATTTCATTAAATTAAATTGTTAAACCCACACTTCATATGGCGGAATGATATCCTCATTGAGTATGCGGTGATACCTTATACGATTCAAGTCGTTCGCATAGAAGAACGGTACAACGATCACCTCACTTCCGACCAACCCAATCCACATAATTTTTGTCTTGGAAAAACTACCATGTGTCTTATCAGATTTGTAATTCCCGAGATGTGCCATCCTAAATCCTGGTTAGCTGGTTGCCTTTTTATTGACATACACTGTTATGTAACAGTGACAGTATATAAACTAACAAATTCAGATTACATACCTGGCTTGGGCGAGTGAGATTTGGCTAGGTTGAAAGAATCCAATGCATCGTCGTATTTACTGAGGTTGTACAATGCTACGCCGCGTCTATAGTATGCCTTACAGTTGGTGGGTTGGAGATCTAAAACATTGTCACAATAGGTCACAACTTTCTCGTAATTCGGTTCTTCTTGTTTCAAAAGACACGCTGAAAAGATAACACGAAATAAGTTCATCGCGTTAGAAGTTCACAATTATTATAATTAGAAACAATTTTTACAAATCTATTAATTTGACGAACATTTTGGCCGTGTTGTTACACCACGAACAGACGATGTAGGATTACATTTCAGCGCAAAACCAACAGAGAACAACTGGCGAAAACAAGAATTTCCAGTTCGATGAAGCCGGCTGGCCTTTGCTAAAATTGTGAAACATAGTGGTTGAGTACCTACTAACATTTTGTAATCGACGCTGAAAAGATCAAGCTAAAATTTACCATGTACAGCACATCAAATACATACAGTACATCGAGACCTATATGAAAGATTTCTTTATGTCCGTCTTTGTCAGAAGTGAACTTCCACGTCACAGACTCAGTCACTGACTCAATGACTCAGTGCAGAAATATTCCTGGCAAAATGAGAAGATTTGGGACCATTTGGAGGGATTTAAGTTGCTCCAAACTTCTGAGAGATGTGTGTGATGTTTGACCACAAAGATTCTAGGACTCATCGTTGGTGAGGTACAGATTCACGGTCGTCAACAGATACACAGACACATTATTCCAGTTGTTGATAACATGGTTAAAATTTTGCAAGCTGTTGGTCGGCCGACCTAGTGACCTACTGATGATGAATCGACCAATGATGCATGGACCGGCTGATTCGGTGATGAATATTAGCCAATTTCAATATTTTTTTCCACATTCACTGAAATTTAGCCACTTGGCTAAAATGATAATTGATGATCGGTAGTGCTAACAATATATGGAAGGCAAGTATGTAGTAATGTACATATAAATATAACCTACCACTAAGTCTGGTACTTTTGATTGGATCCCCCAATTTTAATGAAACTTGACAGTTCTGACAACTTTTGACCATGATTAGGTCCTCAGATGTGACTGTAAACTTACCTGCTAAGTTGTTGTGACAATCACACCTGAGACCATCAGCTGCTGCCTTCAGCTCCGGAGCAATGTCCTCCTGACCTTGACCTTGTGCTCCCATAAACAATGATCCCAGCATAGCAGATTTGTCCTGTCCAATGTCACGCAGATGTATCAGAGCATAGTGGTACTTACGAATAGCGTTCGGGATATCATTGTTTTTGAATAGTGAGTTGCCAGCATTTTTGTAAATCAAAGCGTCATCATATTTTTGTTGAGCCGACGGAGCTCGTGGAGGAATGTTACTTGCCATTTTAATAGTCAAATTCAATGTAATCTAGAGAGTTCGGGTATCTCACAATGAATGACGACGATTTACTTTGTCATTTGTTTACAAAGGTCCTGGATGGAGGCTGACTCCTGAGGAATAGAAACAATCAATGTTACAAAATGTTTCCAATTTGACAACTAGATGAAAAGTTGAAGGTACTACCATATCTAGACGGTTCTAAGTTCAGGGGGCAAAGTGACCTGCCAAATTTTTCATAGGGGTGGTAGGGTAATTGAAGACAGTGAGCGGTAAAAATCCAGTTGACGCGGCTCCGCCGAAAATTACAAGTGAAAACGGAAAGAGTACCGGAAGTCCCGTACTAAACTAATGGGAAATATTAAGGGCAGATAACAGTCGATATTCGGGCCGTGCTCTCTGGAATAAGACCAATCAACCAACCAAATCAACCCACCCAAATCAACCAGCCAAATTAACAACCAAACTATTAAAAGCTGACAGCGCACCTCAAAAGCAGAGGGCCGAAAGCAGACGTTTTGTAATTGTCACATGACTGATTTAGCCATTCAGCGCACGAGAAATTAATTCCATTACAACTCTATTATAATTATTTGGAATAATATTCACGCAAAACGGCGGTTCCGCAGATATGCTAAATTTCGGCCAGGGCCGAAAAGGAACCGAACCCCAGTCGAGCACTATTAAAACTATATGATAAAGGGAAACAGTTGAATCAATACACATATAAATTATAATAATAATGAAACTCTAACGTCTACGTTTACAGATGATAGTATGATGATTATGATTAGCCTTTAAGTGCGAGATTACTCTAACATAGACGTTATGCACTATACCCCATCTGAATCTGAAACCTAGTTTACCGCTTACTTAGACTTTTAGTTTTACTACAACTAGTACAAGTTTTAGTAAAAAAAAAAAAAATTACGAACCTTTTGATTAGTCTGCTCGTTCGTGAGGGGCGTCCAGGCGCTTTTTGTTCGAGTTTTGGCAATCAGCGCCATTGCATGAGTTACAAAATTATGGTACAAAATGAACAAGAAACAATCAATATTCAAAACACAAGTTTAAACAAAAAATTCTCAAAAAAATGTCAAAAGTTGTTTACATCGCGACGGCCGACATTTTGTTTCGCGCACCTGCAAAAATGGGATCGATAACTGGAAAGTAGTTTATTTTTCGTCTGCTCTACCATAAGATGGGGTGCTTCGTGTTTAACTAGACCAGTCATAGCCGCGCCTCTAATAGGGATTAATGGGACACATAGCGATCTCCGCACAGGGGTTCGATATGGGACTTAGAAAACGTTTGACGTTACTAATTTGCTAATAACTTTGTAATTACTGTGTATATCATTACAAAACTTGCTGCGTGCATAAACTACATCACATTCTAGGATTCTACCAAATTTCACGTTGCGCATGCGCACAGGGACTATTTTATAGACCATCGTATTTTTGGCCTATTTTGCTATATATTAAAAACGGTACAGTCGATATGAAAAATTCTTCCTCTAATACATTTGGTAGCCATCACTGAGCAATCGGGGCCATATCCATGTATATAGCTGCTGTGAATAATTGCTGGTGAGCGTTTGAATAGGGGCACCTATTTTTCCGTTTTAGCGCTATAAAACGCTAAATATGCAACGCATAGCGCTAATTTTTATACCACACGTAGTCACTAGTGTTGTACACGTTGTATTAAAATTTCAAGTCGCTAGATGAAATATTGAGATCATAGTAACAAAATAACGTATAAAATCATAGAAAACAAGCAGCCTTTAAAAAGGCTTGAATGCCAGCGACCGGCATAATCATGCCATGTCACATGTCGCGTCACACGTCATGCCACACGTCATGTCACACGTCATGTCACACGTCATGTCACACGTCATGTCACACGTCATGTCACACGTCATGTCACACGTCATGTCACAC
>WNLI01184972.1:0-13542 GCA_025802215.1 Wirenia argentea | reverse complement strand
GCTCTGCCATTAGAAAGAGCTTTTTTTCCCCCTTCCCATGACCCCCCCCCTATTTGACCTGGACCCACCCCCCCCCCCCCCCCCTCCAGTTAAAGGACACGTGCGTTAGCGAACACTGTCTTGGGTTTTGTAGGTGGTGATATTTGTTTCCCTCGATTATTTTTGCCATTATGCTTGGAGCTTCGGTGAAGGCTGGGGTGTATTTTCACGAAAGATGGCGAACACGGAAAGATGCGAGTGAAGTATGCATACTGTATGTGCTACGCGCATGCAACATGCATGGTACCTCTGACATGACAGCACTTACAGCTAGTACATACATTCCGAATGTATACTAAAAAATTGCAACCGGCGAACTTGAATTTTTTTTGTGGAAATGTAGATTATGGATTATAATTGAGAACTCCATCCATTACTGATTGGCATATTGATTTGAAGTAGTAATATCGCGTCACTATAGACGATGGGACGAGCTGTGGCTATTACTAACACCGCAACATATGTCCAATACGTATAGTCCCACACATGTAAAGTCACGGAAAGTTGGACCACGGTGAGGAAAACCACCGGACCTGGGCAGGATATTTCCACCCCCCATGACTCGTATACAGCGGGAAGAGGCCATAAGAATGCTATTATACCCAGTCCGCAGATGCTCGATTTAGCCACTGAACTATGAAGGCAAGCATATGTAAGTTCCTTTCCTAAGAGAATTACCGAAACAGATATCAGACAGATTTTCCGTGCTCCGGGCTTGAACCCGAGATCTCAAGTCGAGCACTCGACCATTGCGCTACACAGTGTATGCTTCACTAACCGTCACATCGAACCCCGGCCGCGTCCATCTTGTAGCCAGTAGGGCAGGAGATGTGGTCCCGACATCGGTAACTTCCGGGGGTGTTCTCGCAGTCTTGGTTGCGTGCACACGGGGTCGGGTTGGTCGCACATTCGTCGAGGTCTGGCGATAGAGTAGAGGTGGGACATTTTTAGTTATCATGCATGACGCTATTACTGTAGATTATGACATTGACATGCACCGATATTACCGTATGGTACTGGTATTTCTATTATATTGCTATGATTTTTTTAGGTTGTTTGCACTGCACTAGGGCATCGTGGCGTTGTTGTACACCTATGTTGATATAAGTATGCTCCTTTGGACAAAGAAAAGAGATGGCAGGGACCCAACTCAGTCACCTCTAGCTCTACAACCCCTTGCTGACAGTGGACATTTCTTGGGGATACTACACTACTACACCTTCTCGTTTTATACGCTATATATACAGTATAGTGTAGACTGACCTACGCATCGTCCCGATCTGTCAGCACGGTACCCCGCGTCACAGGCAATACGTTCACACTGTCCCGAGGCGAGATTGATGCGGTACCCAGTCGGACATTTCTTGGGCTCACACCGGAAGGACCCGCCCAGGTTGACACAGTGTTTGGCCGGCGGACAGTTGTGGGTGTTGAGGGCGCACTCGTCAACGTCTGGGTGGTGCATAATGGCAAACAATTCTATTGCAGATTCAGGTTATATTCCTCGAAAGAAGCCGATGTTTATAGTGTAAATGTACGACAGTAGGCTAAAGTTTAAAATTTAAATTTACGTATGGCGCACTGTTTAGTTGGAGCTCACGACCGGCAAACTGGTGCTTTTATGATATCATCGCGCGAGATGCAAGTAGAAATTCAAGACTGCCTCTGCCAGTTTCCACAGGGGTGTATAGATACCGATACCACGAGGGCAAAACCCCCTAAGGTAGACTCCATTTATGATCCATTTAAGAATACGTTCCTGACTGAATCCTTAACAGTATAAGCCAGCAAAGTCGTGCTCTCCGAACCAATTCGGAAATATGAGTCTGATTAAATGGTTAGGTAGGCAGAACATCCTCCGTCCTATCATGGTTTTGCAAGCAACAATTTTGAACGTATCAGGCTTATGCTGTACACTTTCTGAACCCTGCCATGGCATTGCCCCCGCTCGCTGAGGAAGTCTCGGAATGACATCACCAGCAAACACCCAACCAACGATTTAAGTATTGCCATGTCCCGGTATTTACTTGCGCCAAGGTAGCCTAGATAGGTACGGAACTCCCAGCAGTATGCACAATAAAATATATACCCCATTCACTAACCCATGAATCGTTGGGTAGCCTCTTGCAGTGTACTGTATACCCATTCCCACAGCCGTTGATCCTCACACACCGATATGACTGAGATCAGGAGTCTGTATATACACATCCACACACCACATAGTTCCCCCAGGGGAGTATATCCCTCTCCCCCCGTATCCACTAACCCACACATCTTTGAGTAGCCTCCTGTAGTGTATATCCCGTCCCACATCCTTTGATTCTCACACACCGATACGACCCGACTGTGTTCTCACATCGCAGATCTGCGGATCCGCACTGGTACTGCCCCAGCGCACACTCGTTTTTATCTGAAGTAATGAAAGAAAGGTGAACTGAGTCAACGGACTGTGAGCAAAACGGTACATAGTGTTTAGGACAATGTACGCGGACACGTAATGTCGGGAGTAATGTAGAGAATAATCTCTATTAATTTGGCTTAACATGGTAGATTGAGGAGGGTGTCACACTGAGCCAAGATATGGATGGAATGCTCACGGATATTCTCTCGTACCATAGATTCCCATCCTACGTACATATAGCAGGATCACAGATGTCACATAGTGCCATATTACATATCGTGTAGTACCACAATATATCACGTAGTACCACATCACATATCACGCAGTACCACATCACGTAGTACCATAATCACATATCACGTAATAAAACTACAACGAACTCATCGAGACACTGGTGAAACAAGGGATCCAGCTGGTAGCTAGCGTCGTATCGATGGTACATTGTTGTGTTTATTACCTCCCTTAACACCAGGGTAACAAATAATCTTCTTACAGATCCCCATTCTACTCAGTATATCACTTAGTACCACACCATACCACATGGTATACGTACACGGAACTAACCGACACACTGATTCGCCAAGGGATCCAGCTGATAACCAGCGCCACACCGTTTACGTCGGCGACACAAGTACGACCCTATGGTGTTTTCACACTCCGTGTTAAATGAACAGGTGTTCTGCTTGTTGGTACACTCGTCAACGTCTGTCATATAATGTGAACGTGCAGCAGTCAATTTGTTGATAGAACGTCAAGTAGAGAAATGCAATGGAGAAAGAATCAATCAGTCAATTAATCGATAATAATCTCAATCAAACGACCAACCGATACGTATAGCAATCTAGTGTTCACTCAGTCAATCATTGAATCGATCGATCGATCAATCACTTGGTCAGTAAGTTAATCCATCAATTTGTCTAAGATATGCGAATTCCTCATTCGCGTATACTGTGTACTTTCTCAACATATACAGGTCTATATCAACCAAGTATAATAGTCATGCACTTAGATAAATTAATCAATCGATTGATTGGTGGATTAATTTTACAAATCATTCATTCCAAAAAATCAATCAAAACATATTGTCACTCACCCAATCAAGCTATTTTAATCGATCAAACAGTCACTTAATTAATCGAAAAACTGTCGATATAAATATAGAAATAATAGATCTTATCGATTTTGACAACAATCGTACACGAAGTGCGAATGGCCACAAAATATCCGCACTCAGGTCGGTGCGGAGTCACTGGGAATTGTGAAGTTAGATAAGCTCTGCTAGAGAAACAGCTATAGACACCTCATGTTTAAGTCTATTGTATAAAACCAAACCTTCGCATCTGTTGGTAGACGAACTGTAGACATACCCCGGAGAACACTTGGGTGTCGGTGATACGGTAACACAGCGGCGGGTTTGGGGGTCATACCTTGATCCGGGGTTGCACCTTACTGTCCTCTCACATCTGCGTTACCATGGTTTCACGATTGTATTACTTCAACCGTAAACAATACACTAGTAAATTAGTTAACATTACAGTATGTGATATTATGACAGTATCGAATTTTCTGGTGTAACCTCTGACGAGACAATCATGTAGGTATCAACGTTATTGAGTTGGCATGTTACGAGCGTAAATTGTCGACCATTATCTGTATCAATTTAGTCATGGCAGCTATGCGCACGAAGAGTATTAATAAGGTATGCCAAATGTCACAGTTGGCTTTTCTTGCAGGGAAGGTGTGTCAATGTATATAAGTACTATCGAAAATGAAGCTAATTCTACAAAGAACAGTTACAATCAACATGGGAAAAACACCAACAATTCAGGGTGGCAAAATGAGGGTACTTATTTATGACGATAGCCTACTCCAGGGGAAGACATAAGGTCGCACATTAGTCGATGGTCAGAAGGAGGAGAATTTGAAAACCTTATATAACGCATGCTGTACTGACACATGTACATTGTACAAGGGACGTAGTCACTCTTGTTACTGACGGGGTTGAATGTATACGTATCCTACAAGGTATTATGGAGTATGGATATGTATCAGTAGATGATTACCTGTTAGTGGTGGAGTTGTATGTATACCCGGCAACACAGTTCCTGGTCTTCTCACATCGTCGTGTTTGGTCATTGTATCTGAACCCATCTCTACACTCATACTTCTCACATCGATTTTTCTCGATGTTGTACGTATAACCATCGGTACACGTGATCTTTTTGCGTTCACATTGACGCGTTAAAGGATTGTAAGGATACCCACTTGGGCAAGAGATACGGATTCGTTCGCATTGTTTTGTTGTAGGGTTGTAGATATAGCCATTTTGGCAGGTCGTTTTTTCGCACATTGTTGTTGCTGAGTTGTAAACGAATCCTGCTGGGCAATCTGTTATTCTCATTTCGCATTGTTTCGATGATGGATTGTACGTGTAACCCCTAGTACAGATGATCTGCTTTTTCTCGCAAAGTTCGTTGACTTTGTTGTATTTGTAGCCAACAGGGCAATTTACCTTGACTACGGTTGAACGCTCACACCGTTGTCGTTGACGATTATAAATGAATCCAGGCGCACAATCTGGAGGGTTGGGTTCGCATCGACTTCGCTCAGCACTGTATGTGTAGCCGCTACGACAAGGCGTTGATTTCTCGCACCGACCTCGCGCATTGCTGTACGAGTATCCACTGCGACATGGCTTAGGGACGCTTACTACGTAAGATTTCTCACAGCGGTTACGTTCAGCGTTATGCGTGAAACCGGCATCACACAACCCGGATTTAGGTTCACATCGTTTTCTTGCTTCGTTGTATTTGTACCCAGATCTGCAGAAAATCGTGACTTTCTGGCACCGGTTCATGCCCTTGTTGTAAGTGTACCCATCTGGGCAGTCAATGATGTCTATCTCACATCGGTTGGTGTCTGAATTGTACACATACCCGGATGAGCAAATTATTGTACGTTCGCATCTATTGTTAGCTGCGTTGAACGTGTACCCAGAACGACATGGCGTTGTACCGGTACGCGTCGTCACTCGCCGTTCACAGATGTTCTTCTGAGCATTATACGTAAATCCTTGGCTACACTCTGTCACGATTTTCTCACATCGATTGTTCGCTCGATTGTAGGTAAACCCGGGATCGCACGGGCTTCGGTATCGCTCACAGCGGTGTGTCCGTGGGTTGTAACGTGTACCCTGCCTACAGACGAGGCCACGGACACACGTGTATGATCCGACAGTGTTCCGGCAGACATGGCCCCTGCGGCAGACTGTCGGCGATATGGCGCATTCGTCCTTGTCTGTCAAAAACACAAACCGTAAGTGGGATTATATAAGTCAGATCATACAGTCATGGTCTCTGCGGCAGACGGTCAAGGATAATATGACATGGTCGTCATTTTCTGTCAAAAACGTGTATTACCGCGTTAGATGTATTACCAGGCCATGCAGGCAATGGCCTCAGCGGCAGACAGTCGGTGATATTCCGAAGCCATCCTTGTCTGTAAACGAACACGTATGGCCCTTAGATTTACATTTATCCATTATAGCATATCACACACGGAACAACCGATTTCATAATGTTTAATGATAGTGGAGCAGGACGCTTTTTGTTTATGCAAATCTGTGGGCAACATTGCGTTGGTGGTGAAAAAGTTGCGAAGACTGAAAAAACCCCTATCCACCAACAACGCAAATGAGGTATAATGAGAAACAAGCCTGATGTCGCTTTCTTGGTGGCCGGGGTTTTTCGGTCTTAGGTAGTTAGGAATAGTCCCTGCTTCTTCTGACGCAACCAGGCTGATGCATTCTCATGAGCTAGGGCTCATAGATGTGTCTCTTTCTAAATTCATAGTTCATGGAGCTTTGGATATTTAATACCGATATGTACAGTAGAACATTCGGAAGGTTATAAATATACTGTATGTAATTGTAACTCACCTGAACACGTCTTGTAGTCAGAATTGAGGGTGTAACCAGCGAAACACGAGCAGATAACTCTGTTGCTTTGGTAGCGGCAGATTTGTTCACAGTAGTTGTTTCCGAGACACTCGGTACCTGCGGGTAACATGTCGTGAAGTGAAAAAACGTGCAAATGCTCCTCTAAATTAAAAGTGCATATCTTAATTTAAATTAATCTGTAACTTAAGAGGCATCTCTCCGTCTTGAGGAAGTTCAGCAGGCTCATAACGAGCAGCGCTCTAACCTTGCCCCTGGGATCATGGAATCTGTGGAAATCACCGCCGGAGTCTTAGTCTGCTTGGGAGGATTTAGTTTGGTTGAGAAGGATTTCACTATGGTACTGCTTAGCCGACTCTCTGAGCCGATGGAGCCCACGCTATAAGGGAGGTCCACCATGGACCACATCTTTACTCGACAGCTTTTAGTCGACCGCTGTTCCGTAATCCATAGCCACTATAACACATGTGTTTCGTGGAGGAATGGCCGCTGGAGGTATTGAGTGTTAGTGGTGCCAGATCTAAACTACTGCGCTTAATCCAGGCCTTTTATACAATGATACAATGTCCTGTGTATGCTCTGGGTGCGATCTCAGCGAGTGGTTTAATGTACATAGAGGTTGGAGTTAGACTGGGTTGTGAACCCATTGTGGCTCTCGAACCCCCTCCCCCCGTCCATCCTCGAACTAGATGACATATCCAGATAATTTAGGTTTCAGTTGGTGTAATGAAAACCCAACTCCCTATCTACTGTATGTATCGGTCACACATTAATGATACGCGTGTGTATAGACACTAAACATTCCCTAAATATATATACAGTTACGTACGTACATGGTAGATACGAAGCCATGCTTATTTGTATACATACTCGATTTCATGCATGTTATATATGGTATACAGTAGTGTACGCTTAATGCTACATTCTACAACCACCAGTTACACTAATGCCACCAATGTTGGCCGCAAGAGTGTGACGAAGGACATACTCTACATACATAAGTTGACGTAAATCGAACATGAACCGTGTGCAATGTGCATCTGAACTTACCCCTTCTGACTTGCAAACCACACGTCTTCTGATCATCCTGCAGGACATACCCCGGGTGACACTTACACATGTACCCCCCGTTGGTGTTCACGCAGATCTGACCACACAGTTGGCCTTGGTAGATGTGGCATAGGTCGCGTTTTGGGGCGTGCATGGCCACTGCAAGTACAGTTTACAGTATGGGTTATTGAGCAGGGCTGTTATCATCAACAACAACCACTAACTTCCTCTCAACCACTGTGACACTCCTCCGAGGTCTGTCCGGGGAGTTGGTAGATGGGACATAGATCGCTCTTTGGGTGTGCAACCGTGCATGAACACTGCATGTAGGGCGAAGCTATACCATATCACATGACTACTAGCACCACCCTCCCCTTTATATACAGTACATCCCCATTCCATCCCCCCACACACACACACAAACAATCACTCTGACGCAGATCTGTCCGCACAGTTGGGCTTGGTAGATGTGGCATAGCATAGGTCTCGCTTTGGAGCGTGCATTGCCACTGTAGGTACATAGAGTATGATCATGCCTGTTATCTGTCGTCGTTAACAACACTCCCTCTCCACGACACCCCGCGGGTATCATGGTTGGAGTAGGTACTATCTAACAGTGCTACTACCACACTACATACACCCCACATATACCCACGACCACCCACAGATCTGTCGGCTCAGTTGGCCTTGGTACATGTGGCATAGGTCTCGCTTTGGGGCGTGCATGGCCGCTGCAAGTACGAGTATAGGTATCATATACCCTATACCCCATCACTGACACATCCCACACTGATGTGTGGCATATACTGTAGTTGCCCCTCATATTACATAGATGTGGCATATGTCGCACTTTGCGGCGTACATGGCCACCGCAGCTGCAACAGACACCTTCTAACATGAGTATGTACCACCCTCACCCCACCTCATAATACATGAATGAAAGAATGAAAGAATGAATGAACGAACGAACGAACGAACGAACTAACGAACGAACGAACGAACGAACGAACGAACGAACGAACGAACGAACGAACGAACAAAAATATGTGGCATATTTCGGACAGATGGCTCAGTGGTGATTCTGGTGAACGCGCTGTGTGGTATACTTAAAAGTGCATGTAATGTTGGCGCGCAACATAAATATTCCATGTAGCCTAACATAGCCTGTAGGAAAGACCCGAACGTATACACTATGTTTATAGGCCTAGGCTTTATTTAGTGAATACGTTTTTGGTTATTTTTCTATGCCAGTTAAGGCATATATCTTATCGATACCGGTAGCCTATGCATTTTCCGGTGGAAGAGAATCATTAATACACGGGGCCTACTTATATTCCTACAACAATGACAGTCAAGCTAAATCTTTAAAACTGCAATTGTAGCCATTCGTTATCACATAGATAAGAATGCTGAAATATTCACCACTTTTACCATTACCGTGTATCTATAATAGTGGCCTATAGGCCTACATTGTGCCTTTGCTATAAGTGAAAGTGAAACTACCATGCGGAAGTTCCTCTGAATTGATTGTAGGTCTACAGTATACTGTAGCCTATACGATAACGTTATAACACGATCAGTCGATAAGCATCAACTAGCCACGGAAAATAAGCCTATTTACTAAACACATCGGCTACTTTCCCTACGGCTTAGATGACATATTTTATGTTGCGCGCCAATATTGCACGCACTTTCAAAAGCATCGTTTACCATTCAAAATCATCGTTTGTATACCATGAATATTTTAAAACAATAACGAAAACAACATAGCACACAAAATACATTTTATCCAGAAATAACTGCTGCGGTAAAATACTTTGTGCGCGCCAAGATTATAAAGGTGCGTGGAAGCGTTCAAAGTGACTGTTTAGTAACTGCAAGTTTATCGCGTTGTGTAGCCTAAAATACGTAGAGTTTATATGGTATATAGTCTAGAGATTAATATGTAGCCTATGATAACTTATTTGTCTATGTCTAATGCTAGATGGTCCTATAATCGACATACACATTAGGCTATAGTATAGCCGCTATACTATACAAATGAAGGTATAACTTCAAATAATAACTTGATAATATATATTGTAGAAACGTAGGCCTAATAGTGACTTACAGACGATTAGGGTGAGGATAAGGGTCCTCAACCCAGTGAGTAAGTGAGCAAGTGAGGAAGTGGACCTCGGGCTGGTGGGATAACGACATCGGGGTGGCGCGGGAACACGAGGTTCCGACGATTGCTGATCCAGTGTAGGCATTTTGCTACTACTTTTAGTCGTTGTTGTTGATTCACGGATAACTTTTATAAGACTTTTATTCGTAATAATCGCAATGTTACTTAGTAGGCTAAGTAAACAAGTAAGAATAAAATAAAAACTTACCCTAGGTCCTTATATATACGAATCTTGACTCTCACTTTCGGAAACCCCGTCCTCCATTTTCTATTTTCATCCGATGCTGTAAAATTTGTGTAATGTCTCATCCGCAGTCGGAATTTCTGCTTTCGGATTTCTCGTTTTCGGATGCGGAGACCTGTACGGATGGGTATAACTAATTTCGTCATGGGTCTATCTTTTTCACGTAGGCATATTATGCATAATAATTAGGTCTATTGTTTGGTCGAATTGTTCATGTCGAATATGAAAGCTGTGCATTTTAGACACCAGAATCGGATGTGACACTGTCCAGAATATTCCAGAAGTGAGTTTTTCCGAAATCCGAAAGTAGACTATAGGCTATGATATTAGGCCTATTAGGCGAGTTATAGACATAATCGGCGTCCGAAAATGTGTGGGCACGTAGACTTTTGTGTATCGAATAGCAAAGTGTTAACGATTAACGAGACAACTGTTACATCGGATTTTCCAAACGTATCAAAATATCTACTGTATATATAATAATTTTAGCCATATGCATTTAGATATAAACTGCAATACGGTACTGTACCGGAATTTTTTGCATAAATGGTGTGCACAAAATAAGAACGTATCCATAATACAGATAGGCACATGTGTATATGGACAGTCAGGCAATAGACAGAGAGTGAGTGACTGAGTGAGGTTGTGAGTGAGTGAGTGAGATATAGTGAGTGAGTGAACAGACATACACGTACAGTTGGTCAGTAGATCGGTCAGTCTCAACAGTCGGTCGATCGGTCAGTCAGTTAGTCATTAAGTCGGTTAGACGCAGTCGCAGGCAGTCGTGATCAGCCAAAGTCAGTCACAGTCAGTCGCAGTCAGTCACAGTCAGTCGCACAGTCAGTCGCAATCAGTCGCAGTCAGTTACTGCCAGTCACGGTCAGTCACGGTCAGCCGCAGTCAGCCGCAGTCAGTCGCAGTCAGTCGCAGTCAGTCGCAGTCAGTCGCAGTCAGTCGCAGTCAGTAACAGTCAGTCACAGTCAGTCACAGTCAGTCACAGTCAGTCACAGCCAGTCACAGTCAGTCACAGTCAGTCACAGTCAGTCACAGTCAGTCACATTCAGTAACAGTCGGTCACAGTCGGTCACAGTCGGTCATAGTCACAGTGGCTAGTTAGCACGCCAGTCTGTTAATCGACACGATAGGACAGTCCTTCGGATTCGCTCCACGGCTGCTCCCATTCAAAAACATGGATTTTGCCGAATTTTGAGATGGCAATTGGCAACATGGACAGCCTTGAATTTGCGTTAGGCCATATTCATACCATATTCATGTTAGGCTATCGTTAAGTGTTGGCTATATTACTTGAATAAACAACAAATAGATAATAGCTTAGCGTACAGTAAAGGTAAACGGTTAATTATCGATAGGTGTATATTGGATAATTGGTACCTATTACAAAAGGCTAAGCTTAACAATGTCAGCAAAATGTTACTCAAAGAAAGTTGTAGCCTACTATATATACCACGTTACACGTTGTGGTCTATTACGATCACAGTCGTATTATTAATTAGCTTTGCCACACATCATCTAACACACCAGGCAGATGCTACTTGTTTCTAATTCTTTCACTAAATGTTGATTTCAAACATCAAAAGTAGAACTAAAGTGCTAACTTCAACCACCAAAAGTAACACACATAGTCATGAACTCGTGATCAGTGAGTCTACCTCATTTGTGTTCATTTTCACACGTAGTCTAGTGTTTGGTGTTGCTTTTATGTATTTTTTTGGAGCGTGCCCTATAAACCAAAATGCTGTTTCAGTAGTTTTTTGTTGTTTTTTTTCTGACTGCCTATGTCTCTAGCATGTGAATCAATCAGTTTGTGTATGCCATTACACTAAACATGTCACCAAACGTGCAACCAAATGTGTCACAAAGCGTGTCACCAAACGTGTCACCAAACGTGTCACCAAACGTGTCACCAAACGTGACGCTAAGCGTGTCACCAAACGTGTCACCAAACGTGTCACCAAGCGTGGCACCAAACGTGTCACCAAGCGTGGCACCAAAAGTGTCACCAAACATGTCACAAACGTGTCACTTAACGTGTCACCAATCATGTCACCAGTGTCACAAAACGTGTCACCAAACGTGTCACTAAACGTGTCACCAAACGTGTCAACAAACATGTCGTCAACCGTGTCACCAAACATGTCACCAAACCAGTCACTAAACTTGTCACCAACCGTGTAACCAAATGTGTCACCGATCGTGTCACCAAACCAATCACTAAACGTGTCACCAAACGTGTCACCAAATGTGTCACCAAATGTGTCACCAAACGTGTCACCAAACGTGTCACCAAATGCGTCACCAAACGCCAAACGTGTCGCGAAACGTGTCACCAAACGTGTCACATAACGTGTCACCAAACGTGTCACCAAACGTGTCACCAAACGTGTCATCAAACGTGTCACCAAACGTGTCACCAAATATGTCACCAAACGTGTCACCAAACGTGTCACCAAACGTGTCACCAAACGTGTCGCCAAACGTCACCAAACGTGTCACAAAACGTGTCACCAAACGTGTCACCAAACGTGTCACCAAACGTGTCACCAAACGTGTCATCGACCATGTCACCAAACATGTCACCAAACGTGTCACCAAACGTGTCACCAAACGTGTCACCAAACGTATCACCAAACGTCACCAAACGTCACCAAACGTCACCAAACGTGTTACCAAACGTGCCACCAAACGTGCCGCCAAACGTGTCACCAAACATATCACCAAACGTGTCACCAAACGTGTCACCAAACGTGTCACCAAACGTGTCACCAAAAGTGTCACCAAACGTGTCACCAAACGTGTCACAAACGTGTAACCAAACGCGTCACCAAACGTGTCACCGAACGTGTCTCCGAACGTGTCACCAAACGTGTCACCAAACGTGTCACCAAACGTGTCACCAAACGTGTCATCATTTCCACATTTCATCTGATTGTCTGGATTATTGTACACAGGTGTGGGATGACGAGGTAGCCATGTTGGCGCGGCGCTGGGCCATGACGTGTCCGGGTCACCATGAGAAAAGTAATCATCTACGCTGGATACCAGGTATGGCAAACTGGGGCACTATAGGTATGACAAACTGGGGCTACGCGGCGCGTTGGCGCTGGGGATATATTATAGCAGGAGGGACAAACTTGAGATAGAACCAACTGGGGATATTATGAATGCGTGTATGGCAAACTGAGGATATCAGGTAGGGCAAACTGGAGAGCGGAACTATTAGGTGGGCGAATTGCGTATATCAGATACACTGCACCAGGTAGGGCACACTTGTGATAGCTGGTAGGCAAACTGAGAATATATACACATTACACATGCATCAACACACTGATTGAACTCATGACCTTCAGTGAAAATTTGAAATACTAGATTGGATCGAATCACAGATCTATAAGTAAATATAATTTATGCCGCAGTATGTCGTATAGCGTATGTTCATAGTAGGGCTGTATCATGTAACAGTCTGTTTTTGATCGGTGGGGGTGGGTCATTAATTAATATAATTACTTCACAGATTCGCACTGCATTTGACTGAAAACTCGATCATTTTGATTTGACATTCATCATTTTATCGTTCATTACCCAATCGAAATTCATTGCTCACAATAATATAACCAAAGTTCTCCACACAGGTCGTTTCTCGGTAGGTCAGAACCTGGCGTTTGGCT
>WNLI01184971.1:0-21608 GCA_025802215.1 Wirenia argentea | reverse complement strand
ACTACGTGAGAATGCACTCGGGCGAAGCGCCCTCGTGCATTCTCCACGTAGGAATGCCCAGTTGCTCGTGAATTAACCTATACATAATAATCTGAAAGTGTCATAAGGCTCTAGCAATGCACAATTTTGTATATGTATGACTATGGTAATACAAAATTGTAATAATAATAACAATAGCTGAGCATTTTATTCCTTAGTGGAATACGACAACATGCTAGTGTGGCATGTGTAAGTGTGACTGGTTTCAAGGGAGTGCTATCCCAAAGGGCTGCCCGTGGTTAGCACTGCAATCTATGTCCAACACATACACATGTAAAGTGACCGAAAGTTGTTATGAACATGGTTGGGAAACCGGAGAAAAGCACCGGACATGGGCAGGATATTTCCATCTTCCATGACACAAAGACAGTGGGAAGAAGTTAGTAGAATTAGAAAGCTACCCAGTCAACAGATGCTCAATATACCCACTGAACTAGTGTAGGCAAGTAGGGGTACGTTCCTTGCCCAAGAGAATTACAGAAACACAGCGAAAATGCCACAAAGATTTGCCATGGACCAGCCTTGGACCAGGACCCCAAGATGTCTAGGTGAGCACTCTACCAGTGCGCCCAAAAATTGTAATCATACAATCATTATGAAAATGTGTTTGAAATAGAAAATATAGTCACGGAATAAAAAACTGATCAGGGGTCAGTTTTTTAATTCCGTGAGTAGGCTATATACATAAACATACCTCAATACCATCACATAGTTCAGCATCCGGACCATAGGTGAGGCGACATTGATGGTCGGCGTCGTACATGGTGCCAGGGGGGACAACTGGGTAGGTGAATCGGGAGAGGGTGGGGGCGTCGTCTAGGCAGTGGCCCCAGTCTCGGCTGTGTGGAGGGGGTGATGTTAAGCGGGGAGGGCTGTGATCGGGAGGGGATATGGGGAGGGAGGGGCGTCATACATGGTACCAAGGGGGGACAGCTGGGTAGGTGAATCGGGAGAGGGTGGGGGCGTCATTTAGGCAGTGGCCCCAGTCTCGGCTGAGGGAGGGGAGGTATGGAGGTATTATGATAGGGGGTGGTGATGGGGAGGATGTATGGGGGTATGAGTGGGAGGGGAGTCGTACATGGTGCCAGGGGGGACAACTAGGTAGGTGAAACGGGAGAGGGTTGGGGCGTCGTCTAGGCAGTGGCCCCAGTCTCGGCTGTGTTGGAAGGATAGTATTAGGGGAGGGGGAAGATGGTATTGGGGAAGGGGGTTTGACGGGGAGGAGCGTCGTACATGGTGCCAGGGGGGACAACTGGGTTGGTGAATCGGGAGAGGGCCATGCCGTCATCTCGGCTGTGTGGAGGGGAGGGGGGAATATTAAGGGGGATGAGTAATGGAGACAGACATTATGTCGTGGAGAGGTGAACTGAGAGAGGGTGGATGTCGTCTAAGACTCTAAGTTGTCTCCGTAGTCTTGACTGTGAGAGACGGAGTATATTAATGGAAGGGGGGAGGGAGTTGTGAGAGTACCACGGGATGGGGGGGGGGGAAGAGGAACAGAGGGGGGCCTAACACAAGTAAAGTAGATTTCCACATCAACAGTGGTAGAAAATCGGTCAGTTTAATAGTACTGTACTTCCAAATTCCTATGTTGATACGGGAAGTCATCGGTAGCAATTTACAGTAGTGTGAAACAAGGCTATGATTAATACCTAATTGCTGCCTTGTAAAATAAGAGTAGCCCAATTTAAGAAATAAATTATGAAAGTTTATATTTCAAATAATGGACACTAACACTTTTAGACGACTCAGGAAATAAATGTAAAAAGGACTTACTCGAGGAAGTTAGTGAGAGCAAGTCGACTACAGGATGACCAGACAAGCGGAGAGCTGTCGGCGATGAGGTGAGGTGACATCACGTGCTGTGTGTGACCACCTGATGTCTTACAGTGGTTATGGACACCATCATGCTTCAGGCCAAAACTGTCAGTGAAAACATATGTCATTACTTGAAATAGGTTTAGCGTGAATTTTGTGACTTAAAGTAAAGCGAAAATGCACTGAGAGTACAGAGGGCACACGCAGCTTACTAGTTCCAATAATTTCTTTCAGATTACGGTAAAAATCCAGTTGACGGGGCCCCGCCGAAAATTTCAAGTGAAAACGGAAAGAGTACCGGAAGTCCCTGTAGTAAACGAATGGGAAAGATTACGGGGACACAACAGTCGAAATTCGGGCCGTGTTCTCTGGAATAAGACCCAGATTACTAATCCACAAAACAGTACAAAGTTGTAAAGTTGAAACATATCCAGTTAGAACTAAAGTACAGCAGTACGGCTTCAGTATTGCCTACACCTGAGCTCGGCCAAGGAGTCTGCTATGTAGTTGGATCATCATAGCTGTTCTCCACAATGTCCATGTCTATGTACATATTACTTTTTACGTAAAAGCTTTCTGATCCATAGCACAATGAAACTAACTTGTGCCCCAGTTCATGCGAGACGGTGTACGCCAGAGCAATGCCCGTGTCTTGTTTATGCTACAACTTCGGTGTTGCTTGTGGTTTACACATTGAAATAAGCAAATTTGGGATGTTTGTAACTAACTTGTGATTAACGTCAAGTTCATGTGACACGGTGTATGTAAGAGCAAGCCCCGTGCCTTCAATGCCACAGCTTCGGCGTCTACACCTACACCAGGCCGAGGGGGCTGCGGGTGGTTCATCTGAGAGCAGTTCTTCTACACAATGCAATGTCGTGAAAGCTTTCTAATCAATAACACAATGAACTTACCTAAGTAAGTTCGTGCGATGGTGTACGCTAGAGCAAGGCCTTCGTTTATGCTGCAGCATCGGCGCTCAGCCAAAGTTCATGCGACACGGTGTATGCGAGAGCAAGGCCCGTGTCTTCGTTGATGCTACAACTTCGATGTTGCCTACTTGGCTCATCCAAGAAGAGTCGTTCTACACAATGTCATAGTACATAATAATCATTAAAAGCTTTCTGGTCTATAATACAATGAAATAAGCCTAACTCACTTGTGCCCTAGTTCATGTGACACGGTGTACGCGAGAGCAAGGCCTGTGTCTTCGTTGATGCTACAACTTCGGTGTTGCTGACACATCCCAGATACCTGAGCAAGGCCGAGGGTGCTGCAGGGCTGGTTCATTCGGGAACAAATGTTGTACCTGCAAGATACATTGTATTGGTTATTTGGTTGGTTGATGAGCCATATACCTAACATACGTTAATTAACTTACATATAGGGATTCAAGTTAGACTGTCAGTGGTCTCGATTGGGAATACTAAAAACAGATGTGTCAGCGAACAGGTTGAAATATCTCAATTCTGTAAAAATTGTTTGAATGGTCAAAGCTAAAGAACCGCACTATTAGACCATCTACAGATTGTGACCACCCTAGTGGGCCGATCCACCTTAGTGTTTGTTCTAACATTATGGGCGAAATGGGTGTCCTTAGCTATGGTGAAGGCAACCATTCTAAAAGGAAAACTCTACTATGAAATCTATGTCCTTGAGTGGGAAAGGTTTGTATTTGTCTGTTTATTTAGCATTATGACTTGTGTTGTACAACTTGCACAATTATTGAGAGACATCTGACATAAACCTTGAAGCGAGTGATTATTTGATTGTTGGTTGATTAGTCATATTGTAACTATAACAGAGAAGAGTCCTATAGGCTATATATAATTGTCAGTCAACAACATTGGTCACAGCTCAATAGGCATGTTTGCCAGCCAATCACAAGTGGCGTCATCTCGTTTTCTGAGAGCGGAGAAATCACCTGGAGATTTCAGGAGTAGGCAGTCGGTTAAAACATGCTGGACCATCTGAATATGGTGGCCGCAGATACACATAGACGATGTCCTAACTGTCTTATACTGTAATTCAAAATAGGTAAATAACAGGTGTTAGGTTGTAAAGAAATAGTAATCACCAATTTTAACGTGCCCATATTTATTTTCACATTTGCAGCCTATTAATCTGGTAAGTATCCCTTTCAATTGTGCCAGTGACACGAACTGTGTCTAATAGTTTTAGCCTACATACAAATCATGATAATTTACAACTGAGTCTCCGTAGCTCAGTTGCTAGAGCATCTGTCCGGGAAATTACAGAAGGTCACGGGTTCGGATCCCGTCGGAGGCACTGATTTTTTTCAGCGAAATTTAATATATAATAATTTACGATAAGAATGGTGTTAATGTGTGATGTCACCTGGTGAGGAGGATAGCGGTGTCGTGGTGATTGGCATGGTCGTCTCCCTTTGGATTGATCATCTTCTGCCATCGACAGAAACTTCCGAGGGAGTTATCAGCGTGGTGACTGATCTTTAACTGGTCCTGAAGAAGTTGAAGCACAGATGGTAGGTATTGAAAATTAATGTGCTGGAAGGATTCCTGATATCAATCATTCAATGGAATGAACGGAATCAACTTCTGCAAGCGAAACTGCCGAGTTGTCAGCATGGTGACTGATCTTTAGCTGGTCCTGAAGCAGTTGAAGCGGTTCATATACGTAAGCTCAGATGGTATGCATTGAATGTGTTGCAAAGATGATTCGTGTTCATTCAATGGAATGAACGTATCAACTTTTGCGATTGAAACTGCCAAGAGAGTTATCGGTGTGATGATTGAACTTTAGCTGATCCTGAAGCAGTTCATATAGGCTCAGACGGTAGGCATTGAATGTGTTGAAAAGATGATTCCTCAATGCACGGAATCAACTTCTGCCAGTGACAGAAAGTGCCGAGTTATCAGCATGGTGACTGATCTTCAACTGGTCCTGCAGCAATTGAAGCAGTTCATATAAGCTCAGATGGTAGGCAATGAAAATTAATGTGCTGGAAGATGATTCCTGTTCATTCAATGAATGGAATCAACTTCTGCTAGCGGCAGAAACTGCCAGGAGAGGTAATTGATACAGGCTATTCGGTATGATTCTGCAGCATCAACACACTGCCAAGAGAGTTGGTTTGATGATTGATCTTCAACTGGTCCTGAAGGAGTTGAAGCAGTTCGTATAAGCTCACATGGTAGGCATTGAAATGTGCTGGAAAGATGATTACTGTTCATTCAATGGAATGAACGGTATCAACTTCTGCCATCGACAGAAACTGCTGAGAGAGTTGTTAGCGTGGTGACTGGTCATGAAGAGATTGGTACAAGCTATATTGCATATGGTACTATTCGTCACTGTAATGTGCTGGAAAGATGTAGATTGCTATAGAGACTACTGGCCTATCTGTTTACAAATCACGCTATCTTAAATGGTGTAGTAGTACTTGTGACATTCGGTATCCATTTACAATTGGTATTATAAATTCTGCCTTGGCCAAGGATATACTGAAAGCCCAACAATACACTCTCGACTAAGCGATCAAATATTAGACAATTGTTAAAAGGTAATGATGTTATATTTCATCTATGCCTGCTGTATTAAATCTTGTACGCAAACCAGAAATCATCTCTGTGCTAAAACAGATAACCAGAGAATATGGTTGGTTTTCTCCAGAGTGAGAGTATCTCAATTCAATTTTTGGTTTACCCGAAATACTCATTTATAACTTTTAAATAGGCAGATTCATACCTGATCCTCCTCCAGCAAAAGAAGCCGGACAATGACAATGTTGAGGGAGTTGCCTATGGATGCGTCATGGAATACTGTCGACACCTGCAAGGTAATATCAAAATACTAATGTAATTCTTTTCTACAGTGCATTCCTTTTCTTCTGCCATACAAAAAACAAATTATGTGGTCTGATCTAACCAAAACAACAACGAACAAATGTAGATGACCACAACGTGGAATTTTAGCACTGCTAGTGTGGACAATGAAGATATGTGATGGACATGAGTTTTTACTAGCAAAGCACTATTTTAAAATCTCCAGCACTGCCTTTTGGCAGGGAAAGCAAGAAGTTTTGATAAAATTATGCATACACTGAATCGCAGAGAATCTAAGGTAGTTTCAATTTAATCATAATATGTTACCACAACCCACAAATTAAAGTGCCATCACAAATAATGCTTAACCTCAGACCTCATCTTCCTTACATCACTGTAATATCGTAGGCACCACGTGAAAACTTAGAGCCTGCAAAAATCTTCAGTCACAAATTCCTGTTCGATGGAAGTCTTTATAATAATAATGTCAGGAATTTGACTGACTACGATCAATCACTGAGTGAGACATATATAACTGTATGCTCGATAGATTGACAGCAACATTTAGGCCACGGCATAATCAAGGTATGAACAGTTACATAAAGTCTTTATAAAATCGTGTCTCATAGGTTTGTTGTCAGTTTGACAATAATTTAGCTGATTCTGTAGCCAACTTCTGATAAAAAAAAAATTCCAGTTCAACTTGCGGACAGGTAGTATAAATGATTGATATATTACGGTACAAATCAAACTGTTTCTGTAAAAAGTAGGAAACACACTACAGTAGACTACATGGCTACGAAATCAGTAAACCATAAATATAGCAGGATGCAATATAAATACAAATAGAGATAAGTCAAGAGATATTTTTTAATACGTCATAAAAATTGCACAGATTACGTGTTCGATAGCCGACAAACAAGAATACTCGGTTGGAACATTCGCAACGGTTTTTTGCGAATTTCACGAGACAGCCGTAGATTTGAAAAATCAAAAAACGCTAAATAAAATCACTACACAGTGTAAGTGTGTGACACAAAATTAAATATGCAAAAGTGGAATGAAAATTGATGTTAAATTATTATGCCTTTTCGTTAATTAAATTTGTGAAATACAGCATTTTGACTGCATATTTTCACAAATTTTTTTGACGATATGCATTTTTTTAAAATCCTTCGCATGAGGCGCATGTAAAAGATCCTGTAGGCCTCTTTGGTAAAAAAGAGGTCAGGCAGACAATATTTCACATATGTTGTTTTCTTTTTCCCCATCACCCTTTTTATTTTCACATAACTGTATGAGCAGGGAAATGGCCGCACAGGGTGTATGTCGTACCAAATTGCCTGCAGTCTATGTGCCACACCAAGTGTGGTCATGTTCAGCAATGAACAAAACGCATCATCATCATATATATTTATTTATCGTTTAACCAGAAACAAAGTAATCTTTTAAAGAAATTAATTGTGCACAAGCTATGCAGGAAATCTAGACAGATATTTCTATGTAAATATGTGATTGAATTTTGTGCAACAAACTTTTCAGTTTAATCTAATATTTTGAATAAAAAAAGTAACCACGTTTATGAAATTGCTCAGTACTCATTTCAGTGACTTGTTGAGTGACTTTCGGTTGAACCATACTGTATAACCGGTAATGATATATTTTCTCTGTCGATTCTTTGTTACATTTTACAAATACCTGTGAAGCCACGCAACATGAACACAGAGAGCACGAACCATACCAGACATTGTACACAGTACAGGTATTACATCAGTCACCTAGTAGATACACCAGACACAATAGAATAGTAAGACACGGAACTTCCCGTCTTTCCAAATCCCATTTTTCCTAACCCACAATAATGATACTTAAAAGTGCCTTGCCCTTGTTCCTAATGCCTAACAACGCAAATAATTATTACATCATAATTAGTACATCCGAGGAACTGTCATCAGTCGTGAAAAAGTTCACATTAGAAGGCCAAAACCGCCTTGGAGGACAATATTTGGGAATGATTTTGACAGCGTCCTCCCCGCATTACTACTTTTTTATTGTACATAATTAAATTTTGACCTAGGAATCTAGGCTGCCCTAAAACAAGTTTATGTCAGCATATCAAACAGAAAAAACGTGTATTTTTAATATTATGTTACTTGGGAGCTTGACCGCCCCTTTAAACATGCCCTCTCATGACTATTTTGACAATTTAAACAAACTTAGGTAGCGTCATCCTCGCGTACCTACACTCAAAATAACAAATTTACATTGCATGTTTATTGACGATGAATACATGTAAAAATATTTACATACAATAATAATGTCACCAACTTAAAACAGATTGAACTTATTTGGAAGTCTAGGAAAGGTAATATCAGTGGATAGGGTGTAAGCCATGTAACGTTAGGTGTTACACGTTAAGAAAATGCCATTTATTTGGTGTTACATCTTAGCTCGGAAAGTTGGGATTAGCAATGTTGGGCCATAATGGTAAGACACAGAAAAGTAATTGTCTTTTGTTTCCCCAATTATGTAAGAATGGGAGTTATGCAAGAACGAACAGATACCTTTCAACAATAGATTAGGTCATGACATGGTACAACAACAATAGCAGGTTGCTGGGTCGGTTGATCAATCACCAGTGTGTGCTCAAGAGGCAGCGTGGGAGGATCAACATTGGTAAGTTGGTAACTAAGCGATTGGCGAAAATGTTGGACAATATACGGTAAAGCATCGGTTGAAAGCAAAGTTATGGTTAATGTTAATTAGGGACTTACCATAACCTTGCTCTCAGCCTACGAAAGTATCTCCATTTTATGTTCTTGAAGCTCTCTTTTACCCTTAGTGCCGGCCTTAATAGTTGAGTCGGGCGAACGTTTGATTTATAATCCTAAATTTGTGGGTTTGAATCCCGACCGGTCCTGACCAATTTGAGAGATTGTTGTGCACAAAAAAAATGGTCATTCGCATGGGACAATAAACCGAGGTGTTTGTGACTGATCATGGTATTTAAGCGGCACTAAAACCCCAAACTTTACTTTTTCATTTACTCATGGTGTAGTGATCAACACGCCAGTACCTGTCAAACGACGGACACTTCGACTGCGTGTTCGCACCTTGACTGCGACCGTTTAATAGGGCCCTCTAGACTAAAGGGAGGAGTATCGTTACATCCTAGTACATTTTGGCTATAAATAAACCGTTTCACTGCCAACTTCGGCTAGTCGAATGAATAAGATGGAATTAATTTAATGTGGCAATGAAAGGGTTAAGGAATGGGAGTATACAGTAGATGAATCCAGAACAATGTTTATAAACATTGCAGTCCTTACCTGTCCTTTCTTGCCTCCACAAGCTGTCTGTTGTTGCCGTCACATGCTGAGTACGTGCATATTCATTTGCATATTATTATAAATGGGTCTATAGTTAGAAGATAGTTATGCAAAAAAGGTACCTTACCATGTTCATGATAGTGAGGACATACGTCTCCACATCATCATCTCGGTAGTGTTCCATCATGGCCGGGTCCACAACTACAAGAGTTTCTATGTATTTCTCTGAAGAAACCGATCGTTTGCTGCGCCTCTTCAGTTGTTCTGCTTCTCTCTTCTTGCGGTTTGATCTCTCCAGAGCAGAATCTTCATCATCTGCAATAGGCAGAATTAACGTGAATAAGTTCGTGGAGTTCAACCTTCAGAATTTCTATGTATTTTTCCGAAGAAACCGATCGTTTTCTACGTGTCTTCGGCTGCTCTGCTTCTCTCTTCTTACGGTTTGATCGTTCCCGACCAGGATCTTCATCATCTGCAATAGACAAAATTGTAGTGTTGTCAGTATTTTTGTGTCCTTTTCTGAAGAAACCGATCGTTTGCTGCGCCTCTTCTGCTGTTCTGCTTCTTTCTTACGGTTTGATCGCTCCATAGCAGAATCTTCATCATCTGCAATAGGCAGAATTATAGTGAATATGTTGATAAAGTTCTTGGAGTTCAACCACCAGAGTTTCTATGTATTTCTCCGAAGAAACCGATCGTTTGCTGCGCCTCTTCGGCTGTCCTGCTTCTCTCTTCTTACGATTTGATCCCTCCAGAGCTGGATCTTCATCATCTGCAATAGACAAAATTGCAGTGAAGATATTACAGTTCTTAGAGTATCAATGTTTTTTAACTTTTCTGAAGAAACCAATCGTTTGCTACGTTTCTTCTATTCTACTTCTCTCGGTTCTTACGGTTTGATCTCTCCTGCTCTATGGGCCGCTCTGGCTCTGAAGGATTTACTTTTTTTAAATTAAAATTCTTAGAGTATCAGTGTTTTTATGACTTTATGAAGCAACTGATCGTTAGCTGCGCCTCTTCTGTCATTCTGCACATCTCTTCTCGTGATTTAATCTCTCCAGAGCATGATCTTCATCTGCAATAGACAACATTTTAGTCTTGTAGTAAACATATTGATAAGGTTCTTCGGGTTCAACCATCGGTGTTTTATGTCCTGAACAATTTCTCTCTTCTTACGGTTCGATCTCTCCAGAGCATCATTTGCAATAGACAAAATTATAGTGAACATGTTGATATTTTGGAGTTCAACCACAAGGATTCTATGTATTTTTTGGAAGAAACTGATCGTTTGTACATCTCTTCCTACGGTTTGATCTCTCCTCCAAAGCAGGATCTTCATCTACAATAGACAACATTATAGTGAACATGTTTTTGGAGTTCAACCTCAAGGATTCTATATATTTTGTGGAAGATCAGTTTCTTCCAAAAATAGGAGAGCGTTGAGAATTTGAAGCATTTCTACTTGTCCCATGTATCTCTGATCCAATGACCTCTGCTGAACTGGGTGTTCATGTGTAGTGAGCTTCAGCTCTCGTGCCGTTTTGTTTGTTTATGTTAACAACATCATATCCTGCATGAACCTGTAAATACAAACAGTATTAGGCCTACGCTGGTACATGGTATCATTACAAAAGTGGAATATTACAAAATCTTGGTTCATGCTCTTTTAAACCTTACAAATTACAATCTGTCAGCGAAAACTCAAAAGTAGTACCAAAAATTACATAATAACCGACCCAATTTATCCAATCTCAGCAAATGCCAGACACATAATTTGTGCTAAATGCCACAAATTCATCAGCAGAAATATGTAACGTACTAATTATCACTTAAATACTGTATTATGATGATGATACCTTATGTTATATCGCAAAGTACAAAATAAGCTACAGTACAAAATGTGTTACAAACTATAAAGTAGCTTTCAGTAGGTAAAGCGTCACATTTTTACACCGCTCATTTGCCATGTAGCACAGTCGTGTATTATGACCTGACATTTCATGGACATCCAGACGTGCAATGTCGTTGTCGGTCTATACGATGCGAATGGGCTATATAGAGAGAACAGGCCATTTACATGACTTTACAATATCAACCTTAGTCTCCAACCAATATATAATTTTTCTACGGAAAATATGCAGAATATGGACTCACTTCTACACTACAACGGAGTCAATAGAGATTGTAAAGTTAAATGCCTTGCCTAAGGACTCAGGATACCATGGAGAATGCAACAAACACATGCTGGACAAAGAATTGAACCCGGACTACTGTAAAAGTCGCGGTGGCCGAATGGTCTAAGGCGCTGGTACGCCGATAAACCAATCACGATCCTAGGCGGCAGCCGTGGGTTCGATCCCCACATGTGCCGTCGATTTTTACCCAGAAATTACAATTGGGTAGACTTTGCTGCGCGCACCAGCCACGTGAGAAAGTCGGAAAGTAACCTGCGATGGACTAGTGTCCTATCCATGGGGTGTGGTTTCGGCTACACTCATCCGCTTGGCACTACAGAAACAGGGTTAAGCTCCTGCTCTATGGGCCACTCTGGCTCTGAAGGATTTACTTTTTTACTTACTGTAAAAGGCTCTGCAGTTATGCCACTCCACCGCTTAAAGTACACGTTGATATTTATACACTATTTAGGCTAGTATATTTATTTTACCATACAGTAACTGCAGTCTGCAATGTAATATACAGTGTAAACAAAACAGCAGCATGCTCAGAATAGTTGTGAAATTACTTGTGTGTGTAGCAGACAGCCACCTGTTCAAGTGGTATACGGTCTCCGTGGGTCACAGATCGCCAAGTGCCCCTATCCAAAGATCTCTGTATTGCATCCTATAGATGAGATTACAGAAGTTGGTGTGTAGACGTACTTATATCATTTTTGGTTTCAGTTTCAGATAAAGTAATGCAATAACAGGATGTATGTAACACAACAGAAGGTATCCGACCAACCACGTATCCGACTCTTTATACTTGACCTTCACATGTCATTATATGCCTCTAACGTCATGCAAGAGTGTAGACCTCTCGTCATAAAGGTTTCGGCTCACTTTATATAACATCGATTGGATGATTGTATTGATTGATGATGTTGGTGAATCTCCAATCGGCTGTGAAGAAAGTCTGTTCAGAAATTATGCAAGTTAGTTCTACATATTATGAGTTTACACTATACCTTGCAAAACATTATAGATACTACAAAAACTTCAAGACGATTGTGGTGATTGCTGTCTCTCAAAGTTTTGTGTCAGATCTACTTGCTTAATATACATGCCACACAGGTTTCGGTAACCTATTACAATAACGTCAAGTAGTAACTCAATAGAGAACTTACCCGTCACACCACATGTTTGATCTTGACCCTCATCCCCTTGACCTTCCTGCTGCCGCTGTCGTCTAATTTTATTTCCTAGTACTAGAGTCTCATGTGGTACATGTCACACAGGTTTCGGTAACATACAGTACTACAATAGCAGCAATAACACAATAGTCAATAGAGAACATACCTAACATGTTTGACCTTGAACCTCATCCCCTTGACCCTCCTGTCGCAGCTGTCCCCCAAGGTCACGTGCTAGAGCTAGACTATAATTGTTCATCTCACAGAGATTTCGATAAACCATTATAACATTGGTCAGATAATACAACAGAACTTACCGGACACACCACATATTTGACCTTGAACCTCCTCCATTTGATCCCCTCGTCGCAGCTGTCCCCCAAGGTCACGCGCTAGAGCTAAACTATTGTACATCTCAGAGAGATTTCGGTAAACCCTTATAACATTAGTCAGATAATTCAACAGAACTTAGTGGACACACCACATGTTTGACCTTGAACCTCCTCCCCTTGAACCTCTGTCTCAGATGTCCCCCAATTCATACACTATTGTTCATGTCACAGAGATTTTGATAAACCATTATAGCATTTGTCAGATAATTCAACAGAACTTACCGGACACACATATATGACCTTGACCCTCATCCCCTTCCTGTTGCAGTTGTCCCCCAAGGTCACGCGATAGAGCTAGACTATTGTACATCTCAGAGAGATTTCGGTAAACCATTATAACATTGGTCAGATAATTCAACAGAACTTACCGGACACACTACATGTTTGATCTTGACCCTCAGCCCCTTGACCCTCCTGTCTCAGCTGTCCACCAAGGTCACGCGCTCGTGCTAGACTCTCATAAATGTCACACAGGTAACCTATTACAATAACAACAAGTAGTCTAGAGCTAGACTTTCATAAATGTCATACACATTTCGGTCACCTATTACAATAACATCAGGTAACTCAATAGAGAACATACCTGTCACACCACATGTATGACCTTGAACCTCCTTCCCTTGACCTTCCTGTCTCAGCTGTCCCCCAAGGTCACGCGCTAGAGCCGACCTCTTGTACACAACATGAGGGTGCCTCCCATCCTCTCCTCTCTCTCCTCCCTTCACTGGTTCTATCAAATACTCCTCACCATCCGAGTGGAAGAAACCCCTCTGAAAATACACAACATGATTATGACTGTTATGAATGTTATGAACAATTTTTGGTGGCCATCTTGGATGCTTGGAGAAACGCATCATCATGTTTCACAGGGTTTCTTGCTATGGTTTTTCTGATGGTATTCTGCATTTTTTTTAAATTAGCTTTTGCCTATTTTATTTCCCCATGGATAATATCATAGATTGTCAGGGCTGAGCAGCCTGAGCGTTGGCGGTTATTACGGTTTTCTTTCTATCTTCTCGGCTGCGTACCCCTTGTATGTACCAATGCTTTGTTTTCTGGTGATTTTCTCCTCTACACTTGGGATTTAAATTTAGGATTTTATTGGAGTCAATTGAGGTATCTATGGTGATTCGCATGCCTTGACAATTATTTGGTCCGACTTGACTCACACAGGGAGTGTAAGTGTAAGTTAGCAATGCTAGGCACATGTCTCAAGAATAAAATTAAAGTCCCCCAAAAATATTACACCCGCGTAACATTATTATAAATATAACATAACATTATTATAAATGATATACTGTACAATCGACTTTATTTAGTAACACAGAACTTGAAAGAACTCTGTTCGGTTCAATCACAACGATTCACTAGTTCATCACCCCCATTAACACTAGTTGTTAGTAGTTCACATTGACTTCACACAAAGACAGATTACATAGAAATGACGGATGAACATTTAGTAGGTACAAAATGGTCGATTACTTGCCTAATAGAGGAAGTCATACATCTACTGTACAGTATAGTACAGGTAAATGATATCTATACCGTAGTTAACCCATACTAAAGGAGAAAACACTACATCAATTGAAGATTGTACTTAACTTGAAGAATGAACATGTAAAATAACAAACACTATGCTCAAACAAACATAATACAAACAATAAAAAACATATAACACTTGACATAACAAATGAACACCCTTATGTCTGGTAAGTTTTTTTGTGTCTGCTTTGTTTTTGGCAGCGGGTTACCGATAAGTACTATATCTACTGGTGTACGGAGATACTGAGACTGTTGCATGGTAGCATGAATATAATAGCCTAAGCAGTAAGCATGTTAATTGATTGCCCACTATGTCGTTCAAGTTTATTTGTAGACGTCAACCACTCTATCATTCATGACTGTGTTCATACCTTTCAACCAATTACAACGTTGCTACAGTTTTCAAACTAAACCGGTATGTTCCGAGACATACTGGAAAAATCGCCGCTCGAGCTACACCTAATGCACTTTCTCCCGGTATGTCCTGCAAGATACTGGTTCACTTTTCACACCCCTGCAGGAGCAGGTAGGATGTACACCACTTCACTTCGCTTTATTTCGCTAGTGTAGAAATCGATTGGGATCGTTTGATCATGTTATTGGGGGTTTTCACAGTCGATCCATAGATCTATCCCACTTTTTCCTAGCTTAGAGGTGTAGTAATAGTGCAAGTTCATTATGCGGACCGAACCGCTTTGAAACTGATACGAATCAATTCACTTCACTTCGAAATATAGCAAGGGTTTTACGATATACATGAATCATATTATTTTGTACTCTTCAACGCACTTCAATAACATTAGTAAAAAAATTTCTGTGTCAAATCCTGGGCAATAACCGCTGTTTAGTTTATTATCAGTGCACTTCGGGAGAAGAATTGTGTCACCGAAACCTCTATGTCAAGCAGTGTCAGATTAACTATTTGGAGGGCCCTACACCAGTAACAGTAACACCACATATTATGGTAGAGGGCACATAGGAATATTATCCGTGGAGCACGAGCGAGCTTACGGCGGTTCTACGAAAAATTCTAGGCGCTCTGAGATGCATTTTTTTCTGGCATCTCAGGCATGGATTTAGTGCTTTACCAGTCTGATAGTTTAATATTTTGTAACTATTCAGCCACTAACCTACAGTAACAAACAACAAAGGTAAATATCAAAAAAGTCTCCCGATGCAACATCATGTAGCCTACATTAATTGACAATAATTATTGTTATTGTTAAGTACGGTACTGGTATTCGTTTGTGCATAAAAGTTTATGAATCGTCAATAAATATAAAGTATCAGAGATATTGATGGGAAAATGTTACATTTGAAAAATTCATTCACAACTAAATTTAAAAGCCACCTTTTAACAACCTCTACGTCTCTAGCAATAATGAATGTAATTTATGAATGTCAGTCATAAATCACAATGTGCTAAAAAGCGTTACTTTAAGCAAGTTTTAACAATAAGGAATGATAAATTATTGTTTGATGGATGTCGCGAGTTATTCGATGATGTTGTAGTAACAATGAAGGCGACAACATGAAATATACGCCGTCATAATATACCCTAGGGTGCTAATGTCCACACAATAATTTGTCAAAATGGCTTTTTATACACCACATATTTAACATAATAGACAATGTTTTGTTATGTGCGTACCTTTTTATGAACTGTTGTCGTAATAACGCAGATTTTATTAACTGTTGCACCTTTTATGAAGTGTAATATATCTTATTGAATGTGGTGTAAAATGCATAACGTTTCATAAAGATTTGTAAATTTTTCAGTACGGTACATGCGTTCATTCATTCATTGTGGTTGGGGTGATTTATTCATGAGTGTGTGTTTTGTAAAATACGCATTATAAAATTGATGAATCGACGTTTTATAATTCTACAGTGGTTGTTATATTTTTGTGATGTCTGACATGTCATTTTGTAACCACTAACCAGTGCATATGTCGTTTATGTAATAAGTACTTCTGCAGGCGAATCTGGCTCATGGAGGGATCATGTCAGAACAGAGTATGTCCTGGTCAGATCTATCATCTAACCAATTTCTTATCTCTGATTTAGTTCGGAGACTTCAGTGGCTGGAATATGTGCTTCGGATAAAAGAACCCATACATATGATGATACCCAGACTATCCTGGAGTGGACCCCAGAGGGTTCCTGCCCCCTGAGTCGCCCTCGAACCAGATGGGTGGACGTGACTCTTGGGATCTGCGGAATTATGGAATCAATTCTATATGGAGATTGGAGGAAGCACGGTCAAGCACCCCAATGAGTCCCAGACTGGGCAACTTGGTGGGTCATGGAACTATGAGAGCCTTTGGCTAAAGTATATTGATGACGAAGTTATTTCACAAAGTCGTTTGACATCTCGGTACCCCGAGTTTAGACACTACGTGGGATCACGGTGTAGTGGTTAGAGCGTCTGCCTTCCATGCGAGAGGCGCGGGTTCGAGGCCATTACTTGCAGGGATTTTTCCCGAGCTTCCCACCGTATTTGAGACACCTGTACCATGGCAACGTGGACAAACGTGAAAGTGCGGTATACCAAATGTACATAATGTATTTATTTATTTATTACAGTCCAATCTACTGACCACCTCACACATACAAATTTATGAATCAAGCTGATCACATCGATAGCTCGCTCGAGTCACTACAAATGTCAGATGATGGTATATTTATACGCGATTCCATTGCTTTTTATGTAACATGGTACACAAATACTCACTAATGAATGACTGGGATACTAATGGTGATCTATGGCACATGAGGCAGCTAATCATAGCGTCAAACGTACGTCAGTGTACGTCGGTAGTACGTTTATGGGATGGGACTCGAAGGAGACGTCTAATAATACCGTTATAATATGTATATAAGTTTACCTCAGAATGTCATAAATTTACTGTAGTCTGTAGTTAGTGTAGTTAGTGTCTTTATGGGACATGTAGGGGATATATCGGACATGTCATCTAGGTCTAGGTTTGTATCCTGACAGGGACCACTGAAGTATAATTGCCATCCAACTTACGTAAATCTATGTCACTAGTGCTTCCTTATTACTCGTATTCTGTTTTTACATACATCTATAACATATATTTTCCGAGTATAGATCTTGGTGCTATATTTGTGCAATTGTGACATTTCTACAGCGTATTTTTAAATACCACTACTCGGCAAATGTCGGTTTATATAAATGTCACTGTGGGAGAACTGCGAATTGGCAAATATGTATTCAATATACTGTACCTGTGACACCTTTATGGCTTCATTACGTAGGCCAAAGCAAATTAAGTAATGTAGCCCGCACTATGAGCTGTTCTTATATCGCTCTTAATTGTTCTTCGAGCATGTAACCGTTCGAGAGGTCGCGAGTTCGAATCATGCAAAAACGGACATTTTCCCCAAGTTTTCAAACCGGGAATGACAGTAGGATATAAATGCATATACAGGGTGTCCGGAAATTATGTTACTTAACAGCTATAATAGTAAATTTTTCAACATAACACCAGATCGACCACCTGCTATTCAGGATCTCATAGTATAAAAAATTGGTGGGAAAGGTCGTTTTTCGGAAATCGCCTTTATTTTCTGACTAAAATGATGACGTTGTATTCACCCTACTTGTGTTGCAGGGGTTATTATTCATGTTGGGATCATTTGACATCCACTGGATTATTGCTTTTCAATGTGAGAAACTTGAGCATCAATGCACGCATGTAGGCGGTTTTTGTCTCTTGGTAGACCCGTATCTTCCACATCTCTATCCATGATTCCAGGTTTCTGGACTTGGGGGCGCGGCATAGACACGGGTTTAGTATAATTAAATTAGTATAATTTCCCATTACAATTATTAAGTAACATAATTTCTGGACATCCTGTATTTTTTTTACCTCAGGTTGTATTCCTGAAGCTCTCAACTAGAGATGCTACAAACTTAAAGTAGGGATGGAATTACAATTTAAAATAAACGTATCAGGTACAGTACATTAATTAACATACAATGATATTGAAAATCAATCAAATTAAATTATAGATACGATTGCAATTAATTTATACACTTTACAAAACACATCGTTTGTGATGGCAAATGCGGCAAATACGTAGTGTGAAGAATTCAGATATGGAATCATGAAATGATCAAAGGCAACATAACTCTACTGTACCAGAGTATTTGTACTCAGTACAGTTAATTAAGTACGAGGACATTAACTCTATCTGTCTAACAGATATACAATCATCCAGACAGCTAATTGCGTAAACATAGACATAAACAATGACATAAACAATGCAATTTACACAGACATAATGAATTTGACATTTTGACCCGTTATTTTGATGTAACAAGGTACGGTATAAATTAGATCATAGTTGTATTGTGTTACAGTTAAATTGTACTGTGAAAATCTTAGAAAAGCTGTTGAGAGGTCGGATCGTTGTTTTAAAGATGAATAATGATTGGCTGAATTGAACAATTTTTTAGGTCACTCTCTTTGGCAAAATGTGAAATAGTTACTCTCCTTAGCATTTTTTCACAAAAATAATTATTTTTTAAAACAAAATGATCAAAATCTGACTATAATCCATTCAAGATTAGTGTTACTCCTTTATATTGATTGCAATTTGAAGTAAATATTTTAGGAAATAAAAGTACTTATAAAACTCTGTAGTTTGGCAAAAATAATAGAGTGGTACGTAATGTCATACGTCATTTTCATACTTACTGGTTCTAAACAAACCAAGCTACACCTCACAATTTGCATAGCTTGGGTACAGTAGTCACGGCTAGACGCGTTTGAAAATTTAAATTTCCGCCCATTTTGATTGACAAGTTGTGTAGAACCAGTAACCATGGAGATGTGGTCATCGCTTTACCGCTCTTTGGTAAAACTATTGGCTAAACATGTGAAAATCCAGTAGTTTTATACCGTTGACGCATCAAAAGCGGATCTACCACTATCCAGATAATATCCGAATAGGAACAGAAATAATTCACTTCGAGACAGACTGAAACTGGTGCGAAACTGGTGCGAACTGAACTGAAGTGGATTATTTCTGCATAGAAACAAACCACCTACCAGAGGTGGTTTCATCGCGACGATTCACTTCAGTTCAGTTCTAAAATCGCAGTCTGTCAACGACACTTTTATCGATCCACCTCTATCCGTTTTGTTTCGTCACGTGATGCGTCGATTAGGGAGTATCACGTGATGATTTGAACAGCATGGCGGGAGTTTTGTTGGAACTGTCATATTTTGAAAGTAGGGTAGTTTATTGATGTGTCAACGGTACACAACTGAAGTGAGGTGAAGCGTATCGTTTTCAGTCACTTGTGAGCTTAGATCTGTCAACGATGCACAACTGATCTGAGGTTAGGTGAAGTGATGTGAGGTGAGGTGAATCGTTTTGATTCACTTGCGAGATTTGGTGTGTCATCGGTATAACTCCGCAGTAACGGAATCTGTAGGTTTAGCAAGCTTAACCTGCCTACATGTATTTTTGGGACCACCTACAGTATTTTTGTTTGTGAATAAAAAATTCAATAACTGAAATTAAAACGTAAATAATTTTTGAAGTGCAAATAATTTGTAAAGTTAAGTGCAAACAATTTATAAAGTGCGAAAAACTTACCAAATATTATGTCCAGTAGTCCACCATAAACAACATTAGCGAACATATTATCAGTTATCACTCATAATTAATGTGACAACGACTATTTCATATAAATATAATACCTGTTGACACTATCTATATCTCTATCTGTAGTGTAGATATCTATGGTAGGTAGGTATATCTATATGTCCATATCTATGGTAGGTATATGTCCATACCAGAATTAATGACCCCCCATTCACCCTAAATGGGCGATGATTTGTACATGGATTTGTCGAATCAAGTGTAATTATTGTCAGTATCAATTTGGTACAAGCGTATCAGTACGCAAATCTAACTGGGTCTTTTATATCTATAATTATGCGAGATAGATAATTGATACATATTGTGATCTCGCGATTTAATTTGAGATTTAATTTCAAATATGGCCAATAGGAGTTTAATGTAATAGGCCGATAATTTGAGAGACGGAGTAACCAACATAAGATGGGCGATTAATAATTTAAATTGGCCACCATTTTTCAATATACTTGCTATACGAGTATCTCTCATGGGAAATAAAACAAAGTGTAGTTAGTCTGGAGTCTGGACACGTGTTTTCGTGTCTGTGAGACGGAAACGCTATAATATTAAATATTTTTCGTGTCCAAAACCACATATTTATCTGAATTATCCTTCTTCATATTTCATGAGTGGTTTATTCAAAATGGCCACCATTTTTTAAAATCCCCTCACTCAGGATCATGTTTCTGTCCTGTCCAATGCATTTTATAGTGCTCAATGGCACTTACATGATAAACTAGCCTATTTAATATTATAACGATCAAGTATAAATTATTAACAAAACTCATTATACTCAGGGATATTCTCTTTGAATGCTTATCGCTTAACTCGCAGGCATATCACTAAGCTCGCAATATGATATTTACCTGAGCGTAATATTTTAGCCTTACTAAATCACAATAATGATCAAAATGTTTGTGTTGTAATTTGGTTTACGAGTACGATGTAGATGTTTAATTGTGATTACAAAAATCAATGCAATATGTATAGGTTGGACTATTATAGCGCGATATCAATAATCAGGGCCTATTCACCACTAATAGTCGCACCAATAACTGATATGCATATCAATATGCACGAAACAACTCTATTTGATGCCGTGAGTCTAATGTTATAATATTAAAATATTAACTGATGTGTCCATACTGGTAGTGTATTAATATTGAAAACTAATATTAAAAAATTTATGTGGTAATAAAAATGATAGCATGTAAATATTATATGGATTCATATAAGAATATTAATGTACCGGTAAAAAAATACATTGTGCATAAAATGATAGCTATCACGCAAATTGACAATGAAAATGATACATGGATGTCCACATGATTAATTATCCAAATGAACTCGTTAACGCGGAAACGCTAACAAAAACAACACATATGTGTCGACAATTTGCCGTTTATGGATCACACAATATGAACAGTTATATGGATACATTGCATCATGAATATTCATCAGCGTTGTGCATATAATTACATTATTTTGTACATAATTAAGCCGTTAACACACTGCATTCCCCAATCCGAATCAACTCGGATTGATCCGAATATGTCCCAGTTCGAGACACACCTAACCCACTTTAATTCGGATTAATCTGGATCAACTCGGATAAATTTTCTCACCCTTCCTCGATGTGGATTTTGCCGATCCA